>JAUPFV010000002.1:286937330-287123178 GCA_036936605.1 Limnanthes douglasii subsp. nivea
ATACCAAATTGGTATAAGATCCAGCGGTTTAAGATCTATCAAAATGTGTCTTATTTCTAGCCTGACCCATTATAATATCTTATTAGTTTATGAAAAAAATATAAATAGATCTCTAAAATTATGCTATTAGACCTATTGGTTGAGATATGTTTTTTTATGTGTAGTTAATATTGACGAACTTATAAGATATAACAATAAATAAATTTTGAAACATGATCATGTGATATATTTATAACCCATTTTTATTTTAAGGTTTAAGCTAAATAGGCCCCAAAAAGTGTTAACCATCCCCAAAGTTAGAGCGTTTTTAACATTTCTTATTTTGCCTTTAGAGCCATTTGTTCACCCGCCGGTTGAGACCTTATCAACCGGCGGTGGAATTTCCCGCCGGATGAGACATTCTCACCCATCAGGCTATCTATATTCATCCGGTGGGGAACTCCCCCGCTGGTTGAGAAGATCCATCCCGGCAGGGATAAAAAAATATTTTTGCTAAGCTTTAAAATTTGTCAAAATTTTGGACTACCTATCCTTTTTGGATCCTGATTTAGCGAGAGCCTTTTTTAAATAATTCTCACCATTGCTTTTATCTTTTCATTTGTATATTTTTTTCATATTTAACAAACTTCGATAAATCTAGAAAACTAAAATCGTCAAAAATATAATATTATGAATTTTGGCATCGAAATTTACATTTATCTACTTAGAAAGTTTGTTGTGATATTCTTAAAATATGCCCCATATAAGGTATTGGGATCATAAGATTGGAACTTATCATTCTCACTACATTACTTTTGTCATCTTTTGAAATCTTAAAAAGGAAATGATTATCCAGTGCTACAATCTTAAAAATGTACATGTATTCCTAATAAATGTTCATGATTTCATTCTACGTAAATTCTTTGGAAGATATGTGTAAGTACAATCTAAACATACATTGTTAATTGTTAAGAGAATCATTCATATCTGAACAAGATTCAAACTAGACTTAACAATACTAATTAGTTCGGGTCTTAGCCACTCAACCAAATCAATAACCAAAAGTTGGTGAGCACTTGCGAGAGGATGCAAGAGATAATCAAAGCTCCGGCTCTTACCTTATATCATGAAAAAAAAAGTTATATTCAAGTGTTTATTTTCTACCCCACTACATTCTTTAAGAAATAGACTCGACGATCTCGTCTATCGTTTCTCGTCTTTTGTCACAACACTCCCATCTTGTTACAAACTTCACCACATGTATGATTATTCTCTTTATAGGCATATGAAAAACCGTACTTCTTTAGCAAATGCTCCAGATTAAATCTTATTAATAAACGACTGTAATAAAGCTTATAATCTTTAAAATATGAAACATCATCAATAATAATATCAAATTAATGGAATCCATAATTAAATAGATTATCCCAATTAATATGAATTCGAATTAATTAGACCTCCAGTTAATATATGAAGACAAATTAAATAGAAATCCCAATTAATTAGAAAACCCAACAAGTAGAAGAAACCCAAATCGATAAAAAAAACTTAAGCATTACTCCATTAGATCTGATGAGTCCGAATTCGAAGAGCTCCCCGGAAGGGTAGTCCAAAGTAAGTCACCCCGTAAAACGGACAGACTCCATGACTTCAATTCGAACAGCACTGGTTGAACCGGACAGATGATTTTGAACACTGCAAATATAAGGCAGTTCGAACTATGACTAAAATACTAAAATACCTAAACACTATCTGACTAAGCTGTCTATTCACTTACTTAAAACTTGTGGGTCTTTAAACATGACCCGGGTCCATTAAACTTGACCCGAAAGCCCATAAGGGCCCAAATTTCACACTATAAATACCCAACCACCAGCATTAACTATGGGTAAGAAAAATTAACTGCTGCCAGGCTGCTTAATTCTCTCTCCACCCTTGAAACACTTTGAAACACCTTGAAATATATCAAAACACCCTTAAACACCACCACACCACCGTGAAACACCCTTACGCCGCCTTAAAACTCCACTTAAAATTACCAGCCTACCCTCAGGCTACTTTTATCCACACCAAATTGGTGACCACAGTGGGAGCACGAAGGTGCCTGAATCAAACATTCAAAACCAAGTAAAAGAATTCTGTCCGAATGAATCCGGATAATCCAGAGCTTCCACCAGCTTTGCTCAAAGTGGTGGAAGAGAACGATGAATATACTGTCCAAGAGCGTGACAGGTTGAGGGTTGAAATAGAAGCTCTGAGGGCTGAGAAGGCCAAGATGGGCATGAAGGAAAAGTCCAAAGCATCAGTTGCTCATCGCTCTGATAACCCTCGAGAGCATGAGGCTTCGAAGACTCAAGTGAGCACTAAAAAGACACATGCTAGTTCTAAAAAGTCTCACCGGTCCAAGCCTGTGGAGAGTTCTGACTCAAGTTCAGAATCTTCGGACAGCTCTTCGGACAGTGAGGGGAATGAAAAGTCCTTGTCCTCCAGCAGTGACGAAGGGCGAACCAGGAAAAAACAAAAGCAAGTTAAAAAGTATTCCAGAAAAAGAGACCACCATGGAAGAATGAAAAGACACATTGGGAAAGGATCATCTCACAGCCGGAGACATATAGACCGGATGCTGGTGGATCCATTTGCCTTCCATGATGAACCAGGTATCTTTGCAACACCTAATGAGGATACCGTGTTCAGTCGTGGAAGGAATTGGAGGCAGTCTCCACTGTCTTCTAAAATCCTATCCGGAAACCTCCCCAAGAGGTTCGATAGCACCAAGATGGAGAAGTACGATGGCAGTACTGATCCAGACAATCATCTGGAGCAATTCAAGAACTTCATGATGAACTTTGATGATGATGATAAACTACTCTGCAGGGCATTCTCCCAATCCTTTACGGGGAGTGCTCTGAAGTGGTACAACAGCCTTCCTCAGGGTTGTATCAGAGACTTTGATACCTTTTGGGTGGCCTTTTGAAGGCAATTTGTGGGAAGTAAGGAGCTCAAGGGCAATGGAGATACCATAATCCATTGTGCCCAAGAGCCAAATGAATCATTGAAAGAATACATAAGTCGTTTTGTGAATACAAAGAACGGGCTGGCTGATTGTTTTGAACAAGTGGCAATAGCATCCCTGAGACAGGGTTTGAACCCGGGCAACCTGGCCGATTCAGTAACAAGGAAGAAAGCCATGACCTGGGGTGGATTGCTAAATCAAGTCGGCAAGCAAATAAATGTTGATGAAACAAAAAAGACCAGGGTGCACAGGCAGGTGAGATCCACCCCGGTAACACCAACTCCCAATCCAAACCAGTCCGGCAACAAAGCTAGAGAAACCGGACAGGGACATGGAAGAGGAAAAGCTCAGTCTCAACCAGCTGCTCCTGCACAAAGTCAACAGTCTAGAATCAAAAGGGGGCCGTGGGTCCAACCGGAGTGGTTTGCAGAGCTCAAAGAAAGTGTGGCAACCATTTTCGAGAAAACTAAAGATGAAGTACACTACCGGAGACCGGCAACCTTGCAGTCTCCCAGAGAACATCGAAACAGTTCTTTTTGTCAATATCACAATGATATTGGCCATACTACTGATGATTGTATAGCCTTGAAGCAAGAGGTTCAGAACCTGATTGAAAGAGGGAAGTTGGGTGCGTATGTCAAAAGAAGAGGAGGCAACAGGCCTGATAACACTCACCGGGCTGGTCCGGTTAATGCTGCCCCAGAAGGGGCCATGGTAATTATTGAAAGGTTTGATGTGGAATCAGAATACTTGGATCCTGATCCAACAAGGAACAGAGTGGGTGCAATAGAGGAACGTTCCAGGTCAGTCTCCGGGCTCATTAAATTCTTTGAGTCCTTGACAATTTTCGGAGGGGACACCGTAACGGCTCCTACCACTTCATCAAGAAAAAGGCATGTTCATAATTTGGCAACCCAACTAGAAGGGGGCATGACCTCTTATCAATCGTCAAATTTATTCCCATTCATTGTCTTTGATGGGGATGATTTGAGAGACATTGCTGGCCCTCATGAAGATGCTGTTGTCATAGGAGCATCGATAGGGGGCAATGAGATAAGGCGAATCCTGGTAGATACTGGGAGCTCTGCCAATATCCTTTTCCTAGATACTTACAAGAAAATGAAAAATCCAGCTGTGATTCAAAAGTCAGACCGATCGATTGTAGGCTTCACGGGCAGTTCAGCTGATGTAATTGGTGAGTTCGAAGAAGAAGTATTGTTGGGCAGAGGCCCTTTCAAGAAAACGGTCAGAATACTTTTCATTGTGGTGGACTGTCCCACTTGTTACAATGCTATTCTAGGGAGATCTTGGCTCTCTAGGATGCATGCAGTGGCCTCAACAGTTCATCAGTGTCTAAAATATGCTGTTCAGGGGCAGGTTGGGGTTGTCCGGAGCAGTCAAAAAGTTGCAAGAGAATGCTATGCCACTGCCTTGGCTCCACGAACGCTGGGGGCAGTCCGTATGAATGACCAATAGCAGTTTGAGGGCCTTTCTGGGGGTGAGGGTGAAATTGATGACCCCAGAGAGACCCCCGGAGTGTTAATCCCGGTTGAGGAAGTCGAAACACACTGCTTGGAAGAAGGAAAAATCGTCAAAATAGGGTCCAAAATGCCACAAGTGTTGAAAGAAGAAATGTTGAAATTCTTAAAAGACCATCAGCACGTTTTTGCTTGGTGCAATGCTGATGTAACTGGAGTACCATCAGAAGTGATTTCTCATCACTTGTCTGTCCGGAGAGACGTAGCACCAGTGGTGCAAAAAAGGAGAGCTTTCTCAAAAGAAAATGCTGATGTCATTGTACAAGAGGTTGACAGACTCACAAAGATGGGGCACATTAAAGAAGCTCAGTATCCTTTGTGGACTGCCAATCCAGTCTTGGTAAAAAAGAAAAACGGTAAATGGCGAATGTGCATAGACTTCACAGATCTCAATCGAGCCTGCCCAAAAGACTTGTATCCGGTTCCCCGGATAGATCAGCTGGTAGATTCTACTTCTGGGAACAAGCTACTCTCCTTCATGGATGCTTTCTCCGGATATAATCAGATCCAGGTGGATCCAAGAGATCAAGAGCATACCACTTTTGTTACTGATAGAGGTTTACACTGCTTCAAGGTGATGCCTTTTGGTTTGAAAAATGCCGGGGCTACTTATCAAAGGTTAGTCAACAAAGCATTTGCTAATCAGATCGGAAGAAATATGGAGGTTTACATCGACGATATGATGGTAAAAAGTGTGGATGAGCAGCTACACTTGTCCGACCTCCAGGAGACTTTTGCCAACCTGGCCAAGGTAAATTTAAAGTTAAATCCTGAAAAATGTGTGTTCGGAGTGCGGTCCGGGAAGTTCTTAGGGTACATTATAAGTGAGCATGGAATTCAGCCCGACCCGGACCAACTCAATGCTTTGTTTCAAATGGAACCTCCTCGAAATGTTAAAGAAGTGCAGCGGTTAACGGGGAGGTTAGCAGCTTTGAACAGGTTCATCTCTAGGTCTTCGGACAGATGTGCTCCTTTCTTTCAAACTTTGAAAGGTGCAAAAGGGTTTGAGTGGACACCACAGTGTGATGAGGCGTTCAATGAAATTAAGAAGCATCTGTCCTCTCCGAAGACTTTATTCAAACCAATTGCTGGGGAGACTCTTTTTGTGTATCTGGCTGTCTCAAGTTGTGCTATCAGTGCTGTGTTAGTTAGAGAGGTTGATGGGTATCCTCACCCAGTATACTACATCAGCAAAAGCCTGATTGATGCTGAACGCCGTTACTTGAAACTCGAGAAACTAGCATTGGCCTTGGTGATAGCTGCAAGAAAGATGAGGCCTTATTTTCAGGCTCATCCTATCATAGTCAGGACATCTTTCCCTTTAAAAAATGTCCTTCAAAAAGCGGATATTTCGAGCAGAATGACAAAGTGGTCAGTAGAGTTGGGGGACTTCGACATAGACTTTGCTCCTCGAACAGCAGTAAAGGCTCAAGCTGTGGCAGATTTTCTCGTCGAATTCCATTCTGATAGGGACTCAGAACAACCTGCTGATTCAAAAGACAAAAAAGTGTGGATTGTCCGAACAGATGGAGGATCCAGTGCCATAGGATCTGGGGCAGGAATATGTCTTACCTCTCCTTATGGGGACAACATGTTTCAAGCTATTTGTTTTGCTTTTAGGGCGTCCAATAACGAGTCCGAATACGAAGCAGCTATAGCTGGATTAAAATTGGCTTACACTTGTGGAGCAAAAAGGGTCAAGCTGCTAAGCGACTCCCAATTGCTTGTTCACCACGCCTTGGGCCTATCAGAAGCTAGAAAAGAACAGTTAATCAAGTATTTGCTTCTCTTGAAAAATGAGGCAATGAAGTTTAAAGCTGTTATCTATGAGCATATTCCCCGGGCAGAGAATGAACTGGCAGACTCATTGGCAACAATAGCATATACGGAGTCCTATCCATGGATCCATGTGCTTGAAAGTCCTTCTATTCAACTTGATGAAGGGGAGAAAGAGGAAGTTTTTGAAATACAAGTAAATAAACCTCAAGATTGGAGGTCTCCACTTATACAATATCTGTCCGATGGTATTGTACCTTTGGAAAAATCACAAGCCAGAACGTTGAAACACAAGGCTCGTGGTTTCATCATGATTAGAGAGGTCTTGTACAAGAAGTCCTATAGTAAACCTCTCCTACGCTGTTTAGGAGATCATGAGTCACAAATGGTTCTCTCCGAACTACATGATGGTGAGGGATCAGCCCATTGTGGTTTTAGAGCGTTAACAAGAAGAGTGCTTCTCTCCGGATATTATTGGCCTTCAATAATGAAAGATGCTAAGGAACTGGTAAGAAGGTGTGATCCATGCCAGAGGTACAGCAATGAAATTCATGTACCAGCCATTCCTATGGAATCAATTTCTGAGCCTATCCCTTTTGCTCGATGGGGATTAGACTTAGTTGGGCCTCTTCCTATGGCGTCCGGAGGGTGTAAAACCATAATTGTAGCCATCGACTACTTTTCGAAGTGGATAGAAGCAGCCCCTTTAGCAGGAACAACATCAAAGGCTGTTATAAAATTCATTCTATCCAACATATGTTGCAGATTTGGTGTCCCTCAGAGAATAACAACAGATAATGGGCCACAGTTTGACAACAGAGAAATGGAGAGCTTCTGTGCCTCAAGGGGTATTCAGCACTGCTTTTCTTCACCATTCCACCCACAAGCCAATGGGCAAGTTGAAGTGGCTAATAGAACAATACTGTCCGGCTTAAAGAAAAATCTGGAAGGGGCTGCTGGGAAGTGGCCTAGTTATTTACAGGAAGTCTTGTGGGCCTACCGGACAACGCCTGGGGCTGCCACACAAGAATCACCTTTTGCCTTGGTCTATGGGATGGATGCAGTAGCTCCCATAGAGAAGACACTCCCCTCTTTTCGTGTTCATAACTTCTCCGGACAGGCTAATGAAATAGCAATCAGAAATCAGCTTGATTTGATTGAAGAAAGGCGAATAAAAGCTCATCTTAGAATGGCACACTATCAGGGCTTGATGAGAAGCAGGTTTGCTTCCAAGGTTAAAAGAAGGGACTTTCAACCAGGAGATAAAGTATTGAGGAAAGTTTTCTTGCACACCAAGGAAAAACTCTTCGGAAAACTGGCCCCAACTTGGGAGGGTCCGTATACTGTGGTTGAGAGAATCAAGCCTGGCACATACTGGCTGGAAGACAAAGATGGCAGGGTTTTAACTCACCCTTGGAATATTGAACACCTTCGAATGTATTTGGAATAAAACTTATGTAAATATTTACTTGTTTAAACATCCATGTAAATATTTGGGGGCATACCACTCCCTCTCTTCGGCGCCACGAAGAGCTTTTAATAAAACTTGAAGCCTTCTTAAACAATTTTCTAAGTTTTTACAAAATTCTGGTGATTGTCATACCATTCGGACTGAAAGATCTAAGGGCTATTTAAATTCTAGCCAGAGAAATTAAACACTCTCACAATACGAAATACTTAAACAAACTATGGAATAAGAGAAAGGTTGTGCAAGATAAAACATTCATTCAATAAACTTAAAGTTGCCTTGGCCTTCCAAGGACTTTGTGAACAAGTTTAAACGCAATACAAAAATCTGTCCGGTCAAAACGGACAGCATCACAAAAAAGGTGCCTTGGCCTTCCAAGGACTTTGGTTCAAACAAACATTAAACAAAACAAATTACCAACTAAGGTGGAGCCTTTGAAGATGGCTCACCCTCATCTGTTCCCTTGGTCTTAACATTACTTTTGTCCTCAATGACCTTCTTGCCTTTGGGGTCAGTTTCTTCTTCACCCGGACTCTCTCCGGTTTCCTCCTCGTCACCAGATGAGGATATATCAGTATACCATTCATCAACCATGGTCCAATATGGAAGATCATCATCATCCACATAACGCCATAAGTCCCCAAGTCTCCTCTTCGGGAACTTCTCGTGAAATAGGAGGACCATGTCGGACTTCACCTTCTCAATCAATAATTCCTCACTCCGTAGCATCTCCTTGGCATAAGCATTGATTTTGGCCTTGATCATGGCCTCTTGATCCTTCACCAGGGCAGCTTTCTCACCAACAGCCTGAGTCACTGCATTCTCCAAAGTAAGTTTGTCAGTAGTCAGGTTGGTGACAATCTTTTCTTTTGCTGCAGTCTCATCTTTTGAGGTTTTCAAGTCTTTCTCCAACTCGGACAGCTTAGCCCGGAGATCTTCTAGGGTTTTCTCCAAAGAGGCAACTTTTGTGTTGCTTTCATCTTTACTCCTCTTCAGCTGTTCGTTCGACTCCTTAAGCAAGTCAATCTGGGTAGTGGCACCCCGGAGGTCACCGGACAGTTTCTCCTTCTCAGACTTAAGCTCCTTAATGGTTTCTGCCTGACTCCGGACTTGCCTTTCCAGGGTGAGCACAGGTTGCACGTTGCTAAGGAGGGAGTGAGCTATAATGTCCCTTTCGCTGGAAGCCCTGCTGCAAGTCTCTTCTCTTTTTCAACCCTTTGAGCTTTCTCTAGTTCTGAAAGATTGAGCCAGCCACCCTTGATTAGAGCTGTTCTTGCTGTGAACATAAAACAACTATGGAAAATTTGAAGTTTTAGAGAGATGAAGTTTAGAGTGAAATGGCAGAGTAAAAGTGAAAGTGAAACTGTGAAAGACAAATAGTATTTATAGTAAATGTAAAAAAGGGGTTTGATTCCTAGGAGAATCCGAAAAGTTGGGCAATGATTAAAAGACGCCGCTGACGTCATCAAAACCATTTAAAGAAGTTACTTATTCAATAAAGTGGTGTAATTTTCGAGGTAGAAAAACGGCTGGAGTGACCAACCAGAGGGTGACACGTGTCCCACTACTTCTGACAAAGAACCGTTTGGAAATCGTAACGGTTGGGCTGTCCGGGCCTGTCTCAACTCTCTTCGAATCGGAAAACCACTTCTCAAATCGGACTGTTTTTCAGTTCTTTAACAAGGACACTTGTTCAAATACCTAAAAAAGGGGCTCCTGATGAGTCCGAATTCGAAGAGCTCCCCGGAAGGGTAGTCCAAAGTAAGTCACCCCGTAAAACCGGACAGACTCCATGACTTCAATTCGAACAGCACTGGTTGAACCGGACAGATGATTTTGAACACTGCTAATATAAGGCAGTTCGAACTATGACTAAAATACTAAAATACCTAAACACTATCTGACTAAGCTGTCTATTCACTTACTTAAAACTTGTGGGTCTTTAAACATGACCCGGGTCCATTAAACTTGACCCGAAAGCCCATAAGGGCCCAAATTTCACACTATAAATACCCAACCACCAGCATTAACTATGGGTAAGAAAAATTAACTGCTGCCAGACTGCTTAATTCTCTCTCCACCCTTGAAACACTTTGAAACACCTTGAAATATATCAAAACACCCTTAAACACCACCACACCACCGTGAAACACCCTTACGCCGCCTTAAAACTCCACTTAAAATTACCAGCCTACCCTCAGGCTACTTTTATCCACACCAAGATCAAAACCCATCGTTTTAGTGGAAACGACACATGTGACATCGGCATATACATTTAGAAAAGAGCATAAAAATATGAATTCGGAAGGCCATCGACAACATGCATTTAGCAAGCCATAGACAACATTTTATATTCAGTTATGCTCAACTAATAGGTTATTGTAGACATATTATATAATTAAGTTTAGTTTAGGATCTAGCCACATAGAGAGTTAGTAGTTCCAACTCATTAAGTATTTGACTTACTCACTTTCAACCAACTACACAAACCATTTTTCTTTAATTATAATACTTAGTTCCAGCCTTCGGTACCTAGCTCCAGTTTTAACACTTAGTTCCAACTTCATCCATTTATTCCAGCCTTCAGGACTTAGTCCTCCAAGTTACAGCATACGATACGAAGTTAAAGCTTTCACACCAAGCTATAGCCTTCAACACCAAGTCAATCCTTCGACATTAATCTTGCCATAATCATTTTGAGCATATACTTAAAAATTATCCACCTATATTCACAGTGACACCAATATATGTTACCTTGATACTCCAACTACTTATCGAAGATAAACTATCCATGTGCACGTCTAGAGTGATCAATTCTCATACAGTCCATTAACTCTATTAATATAATCCTCCCCACAGACCAATTTTATGACCTTAACATCCAAGAAAATAGTAGTAATATCCACCTGACCTAATTTAATATCAGACCAAACAACACTTGATATCCGACTGTTAAAGTCTTCTAGCTGTTTCATTTGCAAAGTCCAAACTGAACCTTGCTTGAAAACAACTTCAACATAGATATCCTTAAAACCTAAGTATCTATTTCGAGACTATGCACTGAAAAATAAAAAAAACTATTATTATCAAGCTCCTTTTCTTTGCCAACTATTGAACATTATCTTGACTTTAAATTTAAGAAGGAATTTATCTTATCGAAATTGGCACTGTTAGTGGGAATTTTTTCTTTTCAAATTTTAAAATTTTAGCAGTTTACAAAAGGTGATGACTAGGTCGGGAATCGAAAGGGAAACTCCAGGAATCCGTCTTATTTGAGCTATTGTGGTGGTTGTTCTATGAACTATAACTAACTTGAAAACTAGCATGATTAAATCGGGTTGAAATCAACATTTAAGTGTGACAGCTAGTGCGCGCAAATTAATTGGTCAGGAGTAGAAAACTTCAGTAGTTACAATGAAAATTGTTAATCGACCAACCAGAGTAACATCTGACATGCCCGACTACTTTACTCCGATTAATCGACCAACCAGAGTAGCATCAGAGTAGCATATACATGGTTGTAAATAAAAAATATTTAATAAGAAAACAACACTTGATAAATAAAATAATATTAGTTAAAATTTTAATTTAATAATAAAAACTTATAATTCTGATAAAAGTGTTGAATGTCTCTTGCTCCTTGTATTCATGAAATAATCTTATTTTATTATATTCTAAAAATGCAAACAACTTCATCTTCTCTTCTTACTAAGCCACAATTTGTTTTCTCCTAACTTATAATCTATGTTTCCAACTTCGGTGTTACCAGTAGCCACATTTGATTAGGGTGCACGATGTCCTGGTGGTGAACGATAATGTGGTGGTGCTGGTGAACGATGACCTTAAGACGGTGGTAGTACTGCAATATTTCTAGATGATCCATCCTTTATAGGATCAACTTTTTTGTCCATGTTATTTGTAGCATACTTCAAACTCTTATTGATGCAGTGCAATGATTTTTTGTGCTCCTCCATTTTCTTTTCTATATTAGATCGTCCATGTTTTTTGCGAACAAATCTGATATTTTATGCTTCAACAAACTTAACAAGATAAATATTTTCCCCAAAATGCTCAGGTCTAGAGCTACCAGTTGCATGTGGCTGTTGGTCCTTCAGTGTATCAGACAATATGAGTAAAAAAATAATAAATATTAGACAAATAACTAAAATAAACACAAAAGATAAGTATTACTAACTAAATTATACAACAAACAAATACTAAAAACTAAATAATCACAAAAAGAAAAGTTTAAGAGGTAGGGAAATTCAAAACTCAAAGGGGACTTCCACTCAAAATTTCAGAAAAGTAAAAAATAAAATAGATCGTGGACCATAGGTGCACCGACTACGCACCTATGGTGTAGGTGATGTGCATCATTGGTGTGATGTTTTTAGCCGATGGTGTATTGAACATGCATTATCAATGTTGTTCGTCTTCCTCACGATTCTAGTGAGGAAGATGAACACCTAGCTACCTTAAAAACCCCAAATTCAATGGAACAACTCTACATTCATAAATCATAACCTTAATCCATAAACTTAATAACAAATAACATAAAATCACAACGACAAACCTAATATTAACTAACTCATTTCTAAAGAAATCAAGAAAAACAATCAAGAAGGCTCACCTTGGTGGATGAGGATGATCAGATATATTCACGATCGATGGAGGCGCTTTCCTAAAGAGGAGCTAGGCGGCCAAATTTTTTAGAGAGAGAAAGAGGAAGGATAAAAAAAATGAGAGAATTTACTAAAATCTTGAGTTTTGTTCAAAGAATGTGTGGATATGTCTTAACAAAAAAATCATTATTTACTTTTATAAATGTATTTTTATTCGAAAAATATGAGGTTGTATCACTTTTGGATAAACTTAATATTGGGTGGGGTTAGACCTCGTTTGGGTGAAAATAACTTAACCTTTTTGGATATTAGGTGTTAATAAGAAACGTGACTAGATATTCATGGGTTGTTCACCCTTTTTTCTAAGTGCAAATTGAGAATCAAGGTAAATGTAAATTGTGAAACAAAGATTAAAATAAATGTGAATTTCGAAGGAAATATTAAATAATCTGGTGAAAAATATATATATTCATGGATCTAGTTTTGTTAGTCTTAAAAAATATGATATTTTCGATTTTTTTCTAAGCTATTGCTTAAAAGATATGGATTTAAAAATAATAATAATAATAAAAATATATATACATTAAAACTTTTGTATAATAAAAAGATCTAGTATTAAATGGTGATTGACAAACTTTACATAAAAATGTATATTAATAAACAATTTTTTTATAATAAAAATAAAATAAATTTAGTTTTAAATATTAATTGGTATCTAATTTCATTTTTTTTTGTGTAAGTTTGATTCTTTTTAATATTTATATTTCTAAATTTGTTTTCAAATTAAACAATGTTTATTTAATTTAACAATTTCATCAACACGCTTGTATTTTCTATGTTTCCATTAGCAAATTTGTTATTTAAGGATTTTGTTTTATACCTTTTTTTTATTTTTTTTATATAGGGAAGACATCTATATTTTATTTACATTAATTTTGTATCTTTTAAACCAAATGAAACTTATTATTAATAAATAAATTCTTTTACATGTCTTAAAATCGATGAAACTTAAGTGAAAAATTCAAAAACAAATATTTGATGTTTTTAATTCTTTTGTAGCAATCAAAACCATTTTCTGTCGAATTTAAAATTTTGTATTTTATACTTAATTACATCTCTACATTTTCTTTAATTTATTTTCTTTTTGACTAAACATTACCATTTATCTTCTTTTAATCCGAATAAAGTTTTGTTAATAGTGCATCTCCGAATTTCTGAAGCAAGTTTATATTCATCAAAGGAAGAGCATAACTGTAAAAGGCTCGTCATTTTCAAGAATGTTGTAGCAAGATATAAACCTTTAACATGTTCGGTGAAATACTCAACAAGAAGGAAATATAAAAAAAAATTATGCCAAAATAATGATCATGGACAAAGGTTATTTTTAACAATTCGAATTAAAATGTGGAAATCAATATGGAGTATGTGGTAGCTCCTCAACCAAGTACTTTATTGTTTCAGCTTCATTTCTACACGATGACTGTGATAGTTTGTTAAATTTGATGTTTGGAGAAGTTCTTCTGTTGGAATTTCTCCATTAAGTTGGACCGTCACATGTCGTATCGATGTATCGAACTATCGTTAATATTAGTCCAATAAAAGTAATCATAAAGAAAAGAACGGACTAGTAGATAAAATATGTATCATGGAGGTAATTGTATAGATACCAGGTTTAATTCCGAATACTGTGAAGGATTGGATTCAGAAATAAACAACTTAAGCAAAACGTAAAGTTTTGGGGTTATTTTGTAAAACAAAATAATACCGGATTATGGTCCCTAAGAGTGGCAATTTAATAAGGACTGATCTTCATTAAGTAACTGGAAGTTACAGACAATTAAGAGAGAAGAACCGTTACTGGTCTTCATTAAGTAACTGTCTGGAAGTTACAAACAATTAAGAGAGAAGAACCGTTACTGGTCTTCGTTAAGTAAATGTCTGGAAGTTACAGACAATTACTTAATGAAGAACCGTTTTCTCACTTCACTTCTATATATTCTTTGTCTACATCCTGTAAGTATTTATTCCGCATTATTATAGGATGATTTAACTTCCTGGTTCAATAAGTTAAATTAGAAATCCGTAAAGTATTTCTATCAAGTGGTATCAGAGCCACCATGAAATTAAATTCTTAGTTTTTTAGATTATAAAATTAGATAATATATATTAGATATGATGTCGGTTATCGGAAATTACACAAACAATTAAACAATTACGGTGGTGTAATTATATATGCAGTTAAAAGACGCCGTATGTGGCTACTATAATTAATATAATTAAATTAAAATCTGAAATTATTAATTTAGTAATTGTCCTTTCGCCTAAAGAATAGGCGAAATATACGTGACCACCGATAAATGTGTAATTAAGTTTGCTTATATATTATATAAAGTTATAAGTGAATTATTACGAGAATTATATTATATCATTGAAGTTTATTATATATATAAATATATATTATAGTATATATATGAATAAGTTTTATATATATATATACTATATTATAATATATATTAAGAATTATATTATAATATAATTAAAGATATATTATAATATATTAAATTTAAGGTGTAAATTTAATTTAATTAAAGATATATTATAATTAAAGATATATTACAATATAATTAAAGATATATTATAATATATTAAATTTAAGGTGTAAATTTAATTTGATTAAATTATACATAGACTACGAAATAGTTTGGACATTAAGTAAGGTAGTCGTATAGTATTTTTCGAAATAATTAGCATGTTTTAAGTTGTTCGAACTTTGGTAAATAATTAATGATTCAATATATCGCCAAAGTGATCCCTATTGCTGAATTAATTATTTTAGAGTTTTGACAAGTCTATGATTGACAAGTATGTAAATTTTAATCGGCCCAAAGGAAGGTTAATGTTTGACATAGTTAATCTTAGACACGAGATAGTTATTTGTGAATTGATCATTAAGAAAATTGAACTAGGAAAAAATCGGCCCAAAGGAAGATTTTTTTTTCTTGTCAATTAGAAGGATCAACATTAATTATGCTCAAACTCATACATATACAAATTAATATGTTTGCCCAAAGGTATCTTATTGATGTTGTAAGAGTATGTTTTATTATGCTATGTTTATTTGTTAAATACTATGGAGGTTATATGTTAAGGGATGTTTTTGGCTATTTTGTTATGTTAGCAAATTCGTATTTCTATAACCCGGAAGGCAAAAAGGCACCCATACTTAATGGGAGCAACTTTGAGCTGTGGAAAGAAGATATGTTGCTGCACTTGATGTGCCATGATTACGACTTAGCATTAAGGGTCGATGAACCTAAACCTCTGACTGATGACAGTTCTCCTACGGAGAAGAAAGAGTCAGAGGCGTGGGAAAAGTCGAACAGGATAAGTCTAGGGATCATGAAGCAAGCAATTCCATTAGCATTCCGTGGTGCAGTTTCACCTGAGATCACTAATGCGAAAATATTTCTCGAAGAGGTAGAGAATTTGTTTGCCAAGAACGATAAAGTAGAGATTAAGACGCTGCTTATTAAGCTAGCCTCTATGAAATATTGTGGCAAAGGGACTGTTCGTGAGTACATCTTGGAAATGTCAAACATCGCTTCCAAACTGAAAGCACTTGAGATTGACCTTCCCGAAGATGTTGTGGTAAGCTTTGCTTTTCACTCTTTTCCTCCTCAGTATAAGAACTTCGAAACTTCTTATAACTGTCAGCGCGAGAAATGGACTCTCAACGAGCTCATTTCTCAGGCAGCGCAAGAGGAGGAAAAGATGAAGCAAGAACATCCAGAAGTGCAAATGGTGAAAGCTCAGGTGGATAAGAGAATTAAGAGAAAGTATGAAGGTTCAGATGCACATGCATCCGATTCGGGACAAAAGAAGCATAAGGGTACGTCTGGTAAAGGGTGTTGCTTCCATTGTAAGAAACCAGGGCACTTTAAGAAAGAATGTGAAAAATGGAGGGCTATGATGAAAGCCAAAGGTATTTTCATTTCTATGGTCTGTTCTCAGATCAATTTAGTTTCAGTGCCAAGAAATACTTGGTGGGTTGATACAGCAGCAACAACTCATGTTTGTATTTCTTTGCAGGGTATGATAAGAAACCGAAGCCTGAGTGATGGTGAAACATCCATCTATACAGCTGATGGCAGTTCGTGTTTAGTTCATTCTATCTGTGATTTTCGTTTGTTGCTTACTAGTGGACATTTTTTGTATTTAAAAGACGTATTGTATGTACCTTCTTTTCGAAGGAACCTAATTTCTTTTCCGTTGTTGGACAAATTAAGTTATTCTTGTCTATTTGGAAATGAAAGTTTATGTCTTTATTTACATGGTAATGTTGTTGGTTCTGGAAAGTTAATATCAAATGATAACTTGTATATATTGGATACTATAAAGGATCACAAAGAGATAATGAATGTAGATGTACCTGGAAAACTAAATTGTAAAATGGAAAAATCAGCAAAACTTTGGCACAAGCGATTAGGTCACATTTCTAGAAATAGAATTGAAAAACTTGTTTCAGAAGGTTTATTAAGTGAACTGGATTTTTCGGACTTCAACGTTTGCGTTGAATGTATAAAAGGAAAACAGACCAAAGTGAAACGATTAGATGCATACAGAGCGAAAGGGGTCTTGGATTTGAGACATACAGACATTTACGATCCGTTCCCTACAGCATCATGGAACGGCCAACGATATTTTGTATCTTTCATTGACGACTTTTCACGATATGGGTATCTATATCTCATTCACGAAAAATCAGAGGCCATTGACAAGTTCAAAGTTTTTAAGACTGAAGTTGAAAAACAACTTGGTAAAGACATTAAGTGCGTCAGATCGGACCGTGGTGGTGAATACTACGGGAGATATGATGGTTCAGGTGAACAACGTCATGGACCGTTTGCAAAGTTCCTAGAAGAGTGTGGTATAGTCCCTCAGTATACGATGCCGGGTTTGCCCAACATGAATGGAGTATCTGAGAGACGAAACCGTACATTAAAGGATATGGTAAGAAGTATGATTAGTCATTCAACATTACCTATATCACTCTGGGGAGAAGAAATAAAATGTGCGACCTACCTACTTAATAGAGTTCCAACAAAAGCAACTACTAAGACACCGTATGAACTTTGGACTGGGCGTAAACCTAGTTTAAAACATTTACATGTTTGGGGATGTCCAGCTGAAGCGAAGCCTTATAGGCCGAATGAAAAGAAATTGGACTCCAAAACGGTTAGTAGTTATTTCATCGGATATCCCGAGCACAGTAGGGGTTTTAATTTTTATGATCCTTCCACAAAGAATATATTTGAGACGGGTACAGCGAAATTCTTTGAGGATATAGAGTTTGGGGGGAAGAATTTAGTAACGAACATTCATTTTGAGGAAGAATCAATAGATTTTCAGGAAGGTTCTAACAATGATACTATAGTGTCAGATGATGATATGGTAATTAGAAGGCCAATCATCACTTCAGATTCGTTAGAACATATAGATACTCAAGATGATGTTAATCTTCCTCCTATGGATGTTGTTCCAATGGAGCAAAATGAAGTTGTTCAAGAAGAACAAACTCTATCTCCTCAAGAAGTTCAAGTGCAAAATGAAGAAATTATGCCTTTGCGTAGATCTACTAGAGAAAGAAAGAGCGCTATATCTTCAGACTATATAATGTATCTTCAAGAACATGAAGAATTTTATGGTTCAACAGAAAACGATCCTTTAAGTGTTCGTGAAGCCATGAAAAGTTCTGATTCTCACTTCTGGATTAAAGCAATGAACGAAGAGTTTAAATCAATGCAAGATAACGCGGTATGGGAGCTTGTTCTATTAACTGAAGGAAAGAAGCCGATTGGTTGTAAATGGATTTTTAAAACCAAACGGGATTCTAAGGGTAATGTGGAGAGGCATAAAGCGCGACTTGTAGCTAAGGGTTTTACTCAACGTGAAGGGATTGACTTTAAAGAAACCTTCTCTCCAGTTTCTTCGAAGGATTCTTTTCGGACAATCATGGCATTAGTTGCACACTTCGATCTTGAGCTCCATCAAATGGATGTAAAGACCGCCTTTCTTAATGGAGACATTGAGGAAACGATCTATATGTTACAACCTGAAAACTTTGTCTCTGGTGATCCAAAGTCGACGGTATGTAAACTGAAGAAATCTATTTATGGTCTCAAGCAAGCGTCTCGACAGTGGTATCACAAATTCCTTGAAGTTATTGTCTAATTTGGTTTCGAGATAAATTCGGTAGAGGATTGGGTGTATCAAAAATTCAGTGGGAGTAAATTCATATTTCTAGTGCTGTATGTTGATGACATATTATTGGCCACGAATGATAAGGAATTGTTACATACGACCAAGAAATTTCTTTCGGACAAATTCGATATGAAAGATCTTGGTGATGCATCATTTGTGTTAGGAATTCAAATTCACAGGAATCGATCCCATGGAATTTTGAGTTTATCACAAAAGGCGTATATTGAGAGTATGTTACAACGTTACGGGATGGCTAACAGAAAAGGAAAGGAAACCCATATATCAAAAGGTGAAAAGTTTAGCCTTAAGCAATGCCCAAAGACAAAACTTGAGATTGAGGAAATGCAAAAGGTTCCATATGCTTCGGCTGTTGGAAGTCTGATGTATGCTCAAGTTTGTACACGGCCAGACATTGTTTTTGTGGTGGGTGTGTTAGGGAGATACGTAAGTAATCCGGGGATGGAACACTGGAAAGCAGTCAAAAGAGTTCTCTGGTATTTGCAACAAACAAAACATCACAGGTTAACATATAAGAAGTCGGATAAACTGGAGGTCATAGGGTATTCCGACTCGCATTTCGCCGGATGTGAGGATTCTCGTCGTTCAACCTCAGGCATTATATTCCTTTTAGCGGGAGGTGCAATATCATGGAAAAGTGTTAAACAAACACTCATTGCATCTTCCACTATGGCTGCGGAATTTGTTGCTTGTTTCGAGGCATCCAATCAGGCGCTTTGGCTGTGAAATTTTGTCACGGGACTGCATATCGTAGAAGGGATAGAAACACCCCTTAGATTATATTGTGACAATAACTCGGCAGTTCAGTATTCTAACAGTAACAGGAGCTCGGTTAAGTCCAAACATGTAGATATCAAGTTCCTGTCTGTTAAAGAGAGAGTACAGAGTGGTCAAATTAGTGTAGAGCACATAGGGACAAACTCAATGTTAGCAGATCCTCTTACGAAGGCATTAGTACCTAAAGTTTTTATTGAACACACCATTAACATGGGTGTTGTGTACTTAGAGGATTATTAGTTTCAGTGGGAGTTTGTATTAAGCTATTAAATTTGTTTGTATTATGATATTCGCGAACTTAAGGTCATTAATGCAAACATATTTATATACAAGTTTTCAGTGTGCTCTTGTATTTGATTATTCGTACTCTGCTGTAAGTAGACCTCCAATTAAGTGGGACTAGTTAAGAATAGATATGTAAGATTACATTTCATATTATTCTTATGTTATGCACCATGATAGATTCATGTAGTTGATTGTTGCGATATTGTGATTACTGATGCATCTATTTGCGGCTTGAAATGCATTGATGATAACTTTAGTCCTATGTCGTTAATAGTCATTTACGAGATTGTTAAGGTTATCTATGTGACGATAGAAATTTAGAACGTTCATTAAGTGGATGCATCCTATAGTAGCATATGATGATCCAAGTGGGAGATTGTTGGAATTTCTCCATTAAGTTGGACCGTCACATGTCGTATCGATGTATCGAACTATCGTTAATATTAGTCCAATAAAAGTAATCATAAAGAAAAGAACGGACTAGTAGATAAAATATGTATCATGGAGGTAATTGTATAGATACCAGGTTTAATTCCGAATACTGTGAAGGATTGGATTCAGAAATAAACAACTTAAGCAAAACGTAAAGTTTTGGGGTTATTTTGTAAAACAAAATAATACCGGGTTATGGTCCCTAAGAGTGGTAATTTAATAAGGACTGGTCTTCATTAAGTAACTGTCTGGAAGTTACAGACAATTAAGAGAGAAGAACCGTTACTGGTCTTCATTAAGTAACTGTCTGGAAGTTACAGACAATTAAGAGAGAAGAACCGTTACTGGTCTTCGTTAAGTAAATGTCTGGAAGTTACAGACAATTACTTAATGAAGAACCGTTTTCTCACTTCAGTTCTATATAAGAATGAGTTTCTCATTCTTGAAAGAAACGAAAGAAAATACAGAGAGAAAATCCTTTAAGAAAAACAAATTGATTCTTCCTTCGAATCAATTACAAAAGTGTGTTTTGGTTGCCATCTCTTAGAAGAATCAATAACCTAGCAAAGGATCGCCGATCATCTGCTCTAAGTCAGGAATCTGAAGATCAAAGAATGTCTACATCCTGTAAGTATTTATTCCGCATTATTATAGGATGATTTAACTTCATGGTTCAATAAGTTAGATTAGAAGTCCGTAAAGTATTTCTATCATCTTCATCTTTAAATTATTCGGTGATATTTTAGCTTTCTTGTTAGTCTTCTAAACTTAGATAGCTAATGTGAAGAATTTCTAGAAAAAGGATAGCTATGAGCTGATTTGAAGCTAATGTTTTATCAAAATTATGATTCATCTTTCTATGTGATACTTTATTTATCCTCCATTCTGCTGTTTGGTTTTGATCCCTATACACATGTTTGACTGTCATACCATTTTGTATCATTTTCAGCCGTAATCTATGAGAGATACCATGTACAATGAGACTTTTACTTTTGTGAGCATGCCTATAAGAAAAATAGAGTATAATTCAATATCTAACTAAATTAGATTCATGTCTTTGATTAGTATTATGTCATCTAGAAAAGCTCTACATTCAGCTAAAATTGATGTTTGTTTGCCATAAGTTCTTTCATAAGCCAATATAATCTCACCGTGTCTCTTAGGACCCCTACACCACTTGATTATCTTGAAAACCGACTACCACCATATCTATTTAGTTTAAATCTATTATTATAAGGAGGATTTTATTTGATAGTAATACACTTTTCGTGACTTGATTTTATGTCGAAAACAACCTAACTTTGATGCTAATTTTAGATCACATTTCCAGTAGGTTCTTTTAAATAGGTTAGCTCTATACATATTTGATAATGTGTTATAAACGTGTTCCACTAATGATCTTATTCATTTGTATCTTATCTTCGATTGAAGTAACAAATATTATATATTTCATAATTTCAAGAATACTACTATTTAGAATCAAATAATATATATGTTGAGTTAAAGTGATAGTGTTTATTACTAATAAAATAAAACATATATATTTTTATAATGAAACACATTATTATGTGGAAAACATTAAATTTATTAAATTTTTATTTATTTACAAAGCTTGATTTTTTTTCTTTTTACCTATTCATATATTTTGTTTTTTTTTGTCTCATTCGTTGTTTTTTGTTTTTGGTGTACGTGAATTTTATGAGCCAATTAGGATCTATGACTATATAAAGAAACATAGTATATTAATTTTATGAACTCGATTAGGTAAAATATTTTTCAAATTAATTTTGAAGGTGAGGGGTAATATTAATTTTCGAAATGATTAACAAAAACTTAATTTGTAGGTGAAAGATACACTAAAAATAGTCATAAATATAGTATATGACTATATTAATCCGTATTAAATTTTAGAAAATACTAAAACCTTTAAAATTTTCAATTGAATTCAATTAAAGCTAAAATAAACATTGATTTAGTTCTATCTTGCGGCAATAAATTATTTTATTTTTTCATCCAAAACCATAATCATTTTAGTTTAAAAATACGCAAACTTAAACGATATTTATCCTTAATTTTTTTATTTTTACTCAAAATTAATTTTATTTGGTTTTTTAATTGTTCAATGAGATATGCTACAATAAGATTCATTTTTTTAAAATGAGACTCATCTATAATGAGACCCGTTTTTCTTATAATAAGACCCTAATTATCTTTTATATTGCTACTAACACAAATACTTCTTATTTACAGTTTTTAGCCAATTTCTCTTCTCTAAACCCTAATTCTCTCAAAGTTCTCTTTTTTAAAACCTCAAATTCTCAATCCAAGCTTACAATCTCGTGTAAGTATGCTTTTAATACATGTTTGTGTAATTGTTTTTAGAAATTTACATCGATAGTTTTAATTATATTTATTGTTTAAGCTTTAGTTAGAAAAATCGTTTTTTCTTATCTATGTAGTTGTTGTTTCGAATTGTAGTTAATTTGCATGATTTGGGGTAAATTTGATGGATTTTGAAAGTTGGGAGAAAGATTTTGGTTTGTGCTATTTCACGTATTCTGTGCGCCATGATTAGCAAGATTTGTGTGCTCTAGGTTTACGAATCCGGCTAACAATGACACCCATAATTCAAAATTTAGCACATATTAATGTGCCAAATTGCGTATGTTGTGTTCATGATTTTAGCGTAAATTGGGTACACAATCTGCGTGAATGCTACTGTAACATGCATTTATGCTTCTATAACCTCAAATTTACTTAATTATTATGTACCACTGTTTAGGTTTTTCTTGTAATACATATTAGGGTGTTGTTGAATTGTTTGGGATATGTTTTGGTATATACTAATATTGTTTTTGTACTTTCAGCACGCCTCTTCATCGGAAAGACCGGACTCCTTATGTATCGGTCAATGATTCGACCGATGACGATCAGCGGACGTAGTTCAACATCCGCTACGGTTCAACGACGCACCCTTTTGCCTTTGCCTGTCATTTCAACAATGACGTGGGACTCCAGATCAACTATTCTTGAGAGTCAATCGACATGTGCTGGAGTTGTATTCAGGCATAAACGATTACAATCAGCATGAGACATATAATGTCTTCAACAACGAGGTAACTTAGGATTGGTGGTTAAACATGTAAAAAATTATTTATTATCTTTTGTTTAATTTAATTTAAAATTGTGTAGACGAGACTGTCGTTGCGTTGCTGCACGATGTACTCTATCCATCGCGTTTGAGATCTTACACATAAGAGTAAGATTATAGACCAGGTTATGGGGTCTTGGTTTGGTCCCCTCCTCGACTATTTTACGCGTTGGGCTACCAATGTGCATATCGTAGAGGCATTTTTTGAGAGATGGCATATGGAGACCAACACTTTCCATTTTGCTTTTGGTGAGATGACGGTGACCCTAGATGACGTTCACACTATCACCAGTATTCCGATTATAAGTCAGGGTTTTGACCTACTTACTTTTCCTAACAATGGTCAACGGATAGCTTGGTATTCTAGTTTAATAGGTATACATTATGATGATCTTACAGTGGATCTTAAGCGTAACTATTCGGGTAGTAGTAAACATGTACACCTCTAGTATTTGCGTGAGACTTACATTATTACCGACTTGTATGATGATGTGATTTCGAATGAGATGGTTCCGGAAGTGATGAAGGGTTATTTGCTCCACATACTTGGTTGTTCTATTCTGAAAAACAGGACGGTGAACAATATATCGCTCGACTATTTACAGTTCTTTGAGAGTTATATGTCATCAATTAGGTACAACTGGGGTCAACATATATTCGCTCAGTTGTATTTGCATAGGACATCAGGGTTTACTAGTTTTGTTGCTTTGTTAGAGAAGTAAATTTAAGATCACTTCCCCGCCCTTATGACTACGGTTAGTAGTTCATATGTTTTTTTAATACCGATTATGTGTAGATACGCACCTTATTTTTTCCGTTCAAATTAAGGAGCATGCTGTAATTTGTATCATTTGTGTTTTTCTTTGTTGAACAACACTTGTTTGATTTTTAATTACTTTATTCTTTATATTGTAGGTTTGGTTCATGGCATAAGAGTATTTACGCGATATTAGACATTTCTGCATGGTAGCTTTGATAGACCATACATTGAAGGTACGAGAAATAGTCCAGGCTTATTATCCGCTACGCATTGCTCGACAGTTAGGGCATATTCAGGATATACCTAGTTTAACGTGACAATTTTGGGGACAGGTAAAGGTAGGCGTGTTGACACATGCTACTTGTGGGAGGAGACTATATGGCCTACATGAGAGTCGTGCACGGTTGATCCTAGTATTCATGGTGAGAGTTATATTAAAAGATATGATAATACGACTTTTTTTAGTCCAATCTTACATATGGTACGTTTTGATCGATCATGAGTGTTAGTTAGTCAATGCATATGTTGGGGTCAACCCAACAATGAACACATATCAGGCTAGGTTGTAGGATTTTTTGGATTGTATTATCAAGGTACATTCAAGGTCACACACGATAAGTTTGGAAGATATTCGTGAGTCGTTAAAGGAGTGTTCCACGGTGGTGCATCAGCACTAAAAGCGTGACTCATTTTACATTTTGTATTCAATGACCATTTGACTGTATTTTCGGCATGTATTGCGACAATTTTCTACCAACTACTTTGTTACATTTGGTTTTAGTTTTTATTATACTTTATATTTCATTTATGTTATTTAGCCATGTTTATTTATATATTCGTTATGTTGCATACCAATATCGTGACTGATTTTACGTATGATTTTATGTATACGACGTCATTTACTCTAAATACATATTATGATGAAGTTATAACTCAACCCCTATATGTTATAATTGGACCCCTCAAATCTAATGTTAAGACATCACATGGGTTTATCCCGACACACATAAAGATATGTGTTTTTTTTATCTACTCGGTGTCACAAACTAATTGGGTTATGAGATTACGTTATCCACACCTAACACATGTCTAGTGGTGATTGGTCTATTTGGATTACGTTATCTAGAGACAAAATCTCAATAAATATAGGCTTAATCTTGTAACAATACAACCTAAGAAACTCAAACACATCAAAAATTCGAAAAATGTCTCTTTTGACTCAATTAGAATATAAATATTGGACAAAAGCCTCTGTCAAAGTGGCTATAACCAAAATTGATGAATGGGGTAAATACTACTAGGAGGCAATGATATGTATAATGTATTTTCTATACGAAAAGGATCACGTCCAGTAGCCTAAGATCTCTAGACGTTTGGATGAGGTTAAAACTAGATGGACCTATTTAAAGAAAATCGTTTACATCCAGTTTTCAACCTCAGTGGTGAGGAACGTCATGCTGCGGTTAAGTTGTTCAACTATTTTGTCACCGATAGTTTAACGGAGAACCAATTGGATATTGTTCGTGCCTACATAGATGCCATTAGGAAAGAAGAAATGCGTGATATTATGGTGGACTACCAAATTGCAAGAGAAAAAAGGAGGCCAATGAAATGAAATTGGCATGACAAATAAACTTCGATGATTATGAGTTATCATAAATTTCTGTAATCGTAGTCAATACTAAGTTGTTGTTTGAATTTTTAATTTCCTAAGTTGTTATTTGAGTTTCTAATTTCCTAACTTGCTGTTTGATTTTATGATTTCCTAAGTTGTTGTTTGAGTTTCCGAATTCATAATTTGTTATTTCACTTTAAGACGTCGTAAGTTGTTGTACGATCTGTTTTAGTGAAATTTAACTTCTTCTTTTTTCGTTAATTTTTGTATCATTATTTTCTAATGACTAAAGTAGACGGTTCATGAAAAAATATAAGTTTGACCGCCTAGAATATAAAAAAATAAAAAAAATAGAAAAGTCTTCAATAGGCTTCGCGAGCTCCGAACTCGCAAAGATGCCGGATTTGCGGGTATAGAGTTCACAATTTGAACACAATCACAGACCCAACATTTACAATTTGAACACAACCATAGAACCGGTGTGCGCGCATGTGTATACTGATCACGCGTGTAGGTTGCGAATGTTATTAAAAATAACATAAAATAATTAAGATACTAATGTCAAACAATACTTAAAATGAAACTAAAGTATTCGTCGATGTGATACAAAAAAGTAACGCATGTAATTTATTTTTGATCTGCGCTCAAATCGTAGAAGTGTGATGCTCCATCATGCACGGTAGATGATTGGACGAACTTGATTTGATGATATTTCGTTTATCGAACAGTATTGTCCAACCACTTACATCTTCGGTAGTGTAAAAACGCCAACCAACTAGGATAGATTTTCGACAACAGTCTATTCAAGATAACATGTACAAAAAAATGGATAAATATTATGTAACCAATAAAATAAAATACTGTATGATATATTATTTTACCTACTTTCACATAATGGTTACCAAGTAGGAAACCTAGACCAACTTCTTGTATAAGACACGATCGAGAGGGCACATCACGTAAATGAAGATACGTATATGGAAGGTGGAGAGATATGTGGTATACGATACACTAATAATGAGTGACTATCACTAAGACAAATTTGGCTAACATCATCTAATGTCTATTATCACTCACATACACTTATAAATAATCCAACCTTTGTACTAAATTATCTAGACGTTATGCACCATCAAACACTCTCTCCCGTATACCGCATTGAACTTACAATACAGTAATCAAATCCTGTCTAACTTATTACATGAAATGAATTTAATGTATATAGATAAAGATACGACCCGAAATCCACAATTACCGTAAAGATAAACGTCTTTGATGTTAGTAATGTAGTCATGTAAATAATTGAGAAACCAACTCTCGTAACCACTAAAGTCTTTGCCCTTACTCAATGTTTTTGCTCGAGTCACTTTCTCTTTTATTGGTTGAGCTTTGTATTTGGCTTTGGATTTGGGTACTAAAATCGCTTTAGCTACCGAGGCAGTCGTGCTAGCTATCGTACCAGGAGTGCTAGCGCCTAAACTAATGTCGTACTCAAACTCAGATGGGTTCCGTTTAGTTGATTTGTCGATACCAGATTTTCTCCTACTTTTAGTGATAATCGGGGCCCACTGCATGACTTTCTGCGGGATCTAGAATTTGCATCAACTTATTTATAATGTGAACTTGTACGTTTGGACCGTAAGCGCAGATGGTACTATCTATTAAGAAATATTTTCTAGAAATCTCATCTTCTATATATACATTATCCCTAGGTTTGATCTTTAAAGTACTCCAATAAACATCATATTTTTTACGCTAATCGGCCGAACTTCTTTCTCGATCACATCTAACTCGCATGCACACGATAAATTATGTGTTTTTCCAATAACATAAACATTATCTACGTGATTGAAGCCTATTTTCCTAGGAACTTTTAGATTATTCTCAATAATTTATATAACCTTACATGAAAGTTTACCTTTTATTTCCTTATAGATATAAAATCTAGAAGCATTTCTAGGACGATACTCACTTCGTTTGAATGATTTGTAAATTTTAGAGTGGTGAAGGTGATACAAGGTATAAATATTTTCCCAAAATTGTTCAAATGTGTATAGACTTGTATTGATTTCCCGTTTTAGGCTCGAATGAGCACTCTCCGCCCTATAAAATTAGATTAAATTTATTTAATATAATAATAACATCTAATTTAGAAAACTAAAGTTTGCAAATGATAATAGAACACATCAATCGCTAGTCCGATTGCCCAAATGTTTATGATGGTTAGTGTGGATATTAAAAAAAAATACTTCGTAAATGTCTATACTGTTTCATGACATAATCAATAACCATCGGGAAAAAATAGTAGATGTGGTGTAACTCGACAATGTTTTTGGTATAATTTTCAAGCGTTGCCGAATAGGCAACCACTTCCAAAAATTCGAGAAACTCCCCGGTCATGTCTGCTATGGGCAAAAATTTCTTAGCGTACAAAATAATATTCTTGTTTATATGCCACATGCATAGCATATGAGTGACATCTAGAAATATGTCCTCGATAACATGTATTAATGCCAACTCCCTATCTGTGACGATAATATTAGGCAATATGCAAATGTTATCCATTATCACGCTCTTTAGAACACTTAATGCTTACGTGTAGTTTGCTTGCTTCTTAGAGCTCAAAAAATGAAAGCGACACAAAAGGTCTTATTCGTCGATGTTTGATCAACTATTTCTAGCAAAGGCATCTTATACCATGTAGTCTTGTATGTGTTATTCATTATATGAACTTGATGAAATATGCACAAAAACTCGATGCTTGTAGGATGCGCGAAAGACAACTCGAGGGTCTCATCCATTACTTCGTTTGTTCGCTCCCAAATAATGTACTCGTGTTGTTTTAACTTACGGAAGAAATATTGCATTTGGGTTTTGCCCACTTTATCGACCAAATTATGTTTCTGACGTATGTTGTAGATCGTACGCATACTAGATATATTTTCCGGGTTTCTTATCTTCAAACCACAGTATATCTCTCTTGGTCGAGAACTGATCGTCGTGAGTTTACGAATAAACTCCTCTTCGTCGGCTTTAAGCCTAGCAGCTCGTGAATGACCATCCAATTGTAAAAATAGTTGATGCTTATGTTTCCCGTTTACCACTACCAATCTCGAATACTCGGGTAGTTTTAGAACCGGACTTCCCCTTAACGTGAAGGGACAACCACATTTTTTTGATGAAACACATGAAATTATATCAAAATTTACGTAACTCGAACTAATTATATTGAAGTCTGCTTAAATCGCGCATAATAGTGCATGTCAATAGTCAAAATCGTGTGTACAACACAACTAATTTGAGCAAAATCACGCAACTACAATACCCTAATTGAGCAAAAAATCATCCAATACCATGCACACAATTGAACAAAATCACGCATACCGTGTTTAACATACAACAAAATTGCGCAAGAACGCTAATTTATTTTTTCGCAAGATAGTGCGTTCTGGGTGCACAGTTTATCCATTATCTCGCGCAATATGTGCATTATTACTACTTATCCAAAAAAAACTACGAAAATTACCTGTATTTGTGTTTCGAAATGATCCATTAAAAAAGACTCATCTTCCGATGTAAAATCATCGATCCCGCAAGAAAAATCGTCATTCAAATCATTCAAATCTGAAATCTAAAAATACTTTTAATGTTTTTTATGTTGAATTTAGTTTTTCAAAATGGTTGGGTTAGAGAAAAAAAAAATCTAAATTTTAAAATTAAAAATTAAATTTGTATATGCGAGAGATAAGATTGTTTTTTCAATTTTAATAAAAAAAATGAGATTTAAAAGTTCATTCCATAAATAAGGAGTCTCCAATTAGCCGTGCACTTTTTTCAATTTCTTTTAGAGTCGTTTCATTATGACAATCGACAACGACAACGTTGAAAATAAAGGGAAACAGACGAAAAACGAGCAAAAAAGAAGAAGAGGACGAAATACATTCCTTTGGAGAGACCTCCATTCCCTTCATTCATGTCATCACTCTCGCTCTGATCGACTGCTGAAGAAACCCAATTCCTCAGAGCTAATTAGGTTTGACGACTGATCTCTCTTTCTTTTTCATCACGTGAAGAAGAAAATATCTGCTTTCTGTTTCTATATCTTGATAGTATAAGTTTATGCTTGTATTTTCAGTTCATCTTTGTGTGATAGGCAGTGTCTTAGTTGATCTGCTATTCTGATGAAATTTAGTTGCTTCACGTCTTGTTTTAGGTAAAGTTAGAGTGAGAGCATGTCAGTCACTTGTGGTTTTGCTTTTAGTCATATGATTATGAATCATCAAGAATCAAACCAATTCATATCTTGTTGATACAGCTGTTTTACTTGAGAAAAGAGGCTACTTCAATGTCTTCCCCAAGTATTACTCATGGCAATTCCAGAAACGGGTCTGGATCCGAATACCACCAGTTGGTGCTTCAGAATTGTGGAATTCCAGTTGATGCTATCAAGCAGAGCTGTTGGGCTGACATTCCAGCGGAGCTTTTAAGGGATGTGGTAATGAGGTTAGAGACATCTGATAGCAGTTTGCCTTCAAGTGTGAACGTACTTGCTGGTGCAGGTGTTTGCAAGAATTGGAGAAAAAATCTCAAGGAGCTTGTGAAAGCCCCTCAACTTTCCCCAAAGTTGACAGTTCCGATCTCCGTCAAACAGGTACCAGATGATAAAAATCCTCTTGCATCGACATGTTTTATGCTACATTGTTGTCTTGTGTCGTATTTGAAAAGAACTATCAGTTGTTTCGAGTTTTGGCTGATTTGATAGGTTTCAAATCTATATTAAGGCTCTACATGAAAACTAGAGTAATATTTGGAGATCCTTTTGTTTTGACTAGACTGAAGTTGAAGATTATTGCTTTTGTTCCTTTTGCAGCCCGCTCCGGAAGGCGCAATCGTTCATTGCTACGTAAAACGGAATCCTAAAACTCAGTCATATTATCTTTACCAAGTTTCCAATCAATGTAAGATATGAGGGGAAAAGACACTTGGAAGAAGAATTTATTTTTCAATGTTGAATTCTTCATTTAAGACAGTTGCAATTTATAGACGTTTCTTCCTTTCAAGGATAAGAGTAAAACAATGATTTTCTTTCTCTTTTTACAAATTTTATTGCTTATTAAAACAATATTCGTCAAATGTGTATCGTATTCTATTTTGTCGTATGGTAGGACACATTACTCGTTCGAAGAATAAGTTAAACATTGATATACATGCAAAAGAAGTCATCAACAGACAACAATGTAAGAATTATCCATGTGATCACGACGCATATATTTCGTCATAGAACAAAGGCAAAAAGCTATAAATTATATAAGATAGTCAAGGCGAAATTAGGGTGTTGCCTTTGAGTTTTGGATAGCAGATGCTAGAGGGGAAACTATTCAAATATTATGAAACTCTTTGATTTTTTAGATCCTTCAGATGAAGACGGAAAGTTTCTTCTTGCCGCACGCAAGTATCGACGCTTCACTTGCAATGACTATATAATCTCTTCTAACTGCGATGATATATCAAAAGGAAGCAGCACCTATGTAGGAATGCTGAGGTACTTATAAGCTTCATCGCGGTATGGATCTGTCTTCTTTCCAACTTACAGGCTTTGAATTTGCTCTCTGTTTTATTTACGACAGGTCTAATTATATGTGCTCCAAGTACACAGTCTGTGATGCTCAGATAAATGCTGGGTCTGAACCTAAACAAAGCAGTTCCGCGCGACACGTTAATATGAAACAAGTCTGCCCTAAAGCACCTGCTGGGTACAATCCTGTAGCCCATGTCTCATATGCTTTGAATCTACTGGGTCCTCGGTAAGTTGAGTAAATCGAAGGAAGTGTATAATGAAGAATAGAATGAAGATTGGAATTCTAGGCTACTTTTGATATTAAATAACCTTGACTTTGCAATAGTCATTTTAACTAAAATTATTATATTAGAATAATATCTATGAAAATTGAACACCCTTAGTTGAGTACATCGATATAATAACCTCAAAGATAGTTACTTTCAGATATTGATTATAGTTACTGAACGAGAATAATCCATTTTGATGAGACTTATATATGTTATATTTGCTTTGTATTCAAACTGCTTGCTTATGATAAGTGTTCTGTTCTGTTTAATTCTCCATTAGAGGTCCAAGAAAAATGAAGTGTATAATGGCTGCGGCTGCGGACCCTACACATGATGTGAAATTGGCGGCCAGTCCCAGTCCCAGCAATGGAATGAGATATCCATTTTGCAGAACCATGGAAAATAATTTGCAGGTGTCTCGTAAACAAGATGGGATGCTGGTGCTACAGAATAAGCCACCCAGGTGGCATGAACAACTAAAGTGGAGCCTTAATTTTCGTGGACGAGTAACGGTGCCATCAGTTAAGAATTTCCAGATTGTTGGGCCAGCGGAGATTGGAGAAGACAAGAAGGAATACGAGGATGTCCTTATCCAGTTTGGGAGAGTTGGGAGGGATATGTTCACAATGGATTATCAGTTTCCTATCTCAGCTTTTCAGGCATTTGCTATTTGCCTTAGCTGCTTTGGTATCAAACCCGCCTGTGAATGAACAACTCAAAATCAGGTATCACTATCAACCGTCTTACCACTGCTGTATTCTTCCTTTTAATTATATACACTATACCCGTGGTCGGTCGTGCAAACGTCTACTCTGCTTTCCGTTTCACACTGGCTAGCATCTTTCTGTTTGGTTACATGTCAAGACCAGTCGGTTCGAGAAAACGTTTTATGTTTTCATTTTCGGTCAGTTTTAAACTTTATGTTTCAAATATTAGAAAATGTGATGAGTCCATGAAAATGACTATAGTTTTTTCGTTTTAAATTGAAGTGTATTTAATAAATACAAAACTTCTTATGTCCTGAAAATCAGTCTTCGAATTAGGGGCGAAACTCATATTTCCGTCAACCTAAATTTGGTTATTCTGGACAGTTTGAGCTACTAAACTCCAAACTTTTTGATTGCCAGGCGTAAAACTGAAGCCTGGTGCCTTGTAGCCGGGGGTATAAGAAGCATATATATAATGAATAAAATAGATAAGTTTGTAGTTTGTTTCCTTTCAACTCCAACCGGTGTCTATGTAAAACCAAGTTTTCTACCCTAGATGCTTATACTGTTATGACTTAATTATATTATATATATTACGATATTTGTATCTTTTACTTGTTTAATTATCTATACAACTCGGTATATTTTGATTTTACTCTCAAAATCTTAAAGAAGGGGTTTTATATCAATTATTTATGGGCATCCGAACGTTTGCTACTGGAAATAGATGGATAGACCCAAATTTATATCCAAGTTCTATCCAATTTGTCAATATTTAATGGTGTTTATGCAGTTAATGGCTATATATACATAAAATAAACACTTCAACGGCCATGTATTTTGCATCGTCTATAATATAAAATTTGTAAACCTTTGTAATATAACCTGTTTTTTTTAACTAAACCACTTTATTCAGGATCATTTAAATTGCGTTGTACAAAAATAATATAAAATATAAAATATAAACGTATAAGAGTCGAAGTAATACCATCTAAGATTGTATATAAACCCAAATAATACCATTTAAAACTGAAATAAACAAAATCTCATCCACTTAAATATTATATTTAGGGATTTATACCAATTGGGTACAAAAACGTATCCAATTTACTAATAAATCGAGCCTCAAATAGATTTTACCAATATCTACCAAAATATGATTTTATTTATCTATTAGTCCGAACTTAAATTTTAAATACAATTTTACCTTTAATGAATTTGATAATATGACAAAGAAAGTTTGAGGATAAAAAATTGATTTTGAAATTGGAGTTAAATATTTTAATTTGGGGATGTAATTGTTTTGTTTTTATAGATGATTGAGTTTTGTGTTAAATAGGTTGGATCTATTTGTAAAATGGATTTGTTGGGTATGCTTGGATAAATAGAGACAAATTTTAACCATTTAGGTAAGTCTCCCTATTATTTAATATGCTTCTTTTTTCGGGAAAAGAAATAACATAACTTGTTATTACGTGTTTAATTTTGATTTAGATATTTTGTATGATTTGTTTGACGGTGAATTAAATTTTAGTTATTAGTTAAAACTTTATTTTATTGATGATCATAGCATAACTTCTTAAATTAATGGGCCATAGGTATATTGTTATTGAAAAGACTTAAGTGATATATTCGATCTAAAATATTTAATTTAAAGATTTTTGAACTTTATAAAAACGACTAATCCCTTGTCTATTTTGGTTCAAGATTGTTATTTAAGTGGTCAATTTTTTTTTTATCATTTTAGAAATGTCACTCGTCATATGATATTTTTTATTTACTTTGTTGGTAAAAAAGTGGAGAAGTCACTGACAGAAGATCTTCCAACCAAAGCAAGGAGCGACGACAACATTGCAAAAATTGAAAAAGAAGTCAAACACCTACGTAAAGGCGGGACCGAAATGATAAACGATATAAGGAATATAGGTTTCCTTACAGCACACAAAGAAAAAACTATACCATAACTTGTAATCATGCCAAACTTAGTCCAACACCCACGATACATCATAATGCTTCAATAACATTTTAACATGCCCTTCCTTGCACTGGAACACAACCAAGATTTTCGATGCACAAGCGAATGTCAACAACCTCTTATTCAACAACAAGAATAACATCAGTTCTTTTTACAATTGTCGGGATTCAAACAGGCCCCGATGGCTCAGCCGAAGATAATTTATAATCAACAACAAGTTATAATCTATTAGTTGTGAATGGGGAGAAAAAACTTGGAACACAAACATGCTTTCAAGGGAACTTCTTCCAGATATAACCGAAGTAACAAAATAGTGCACCAACTTACTCAAATTGGAATCAAGGCAATACGCAAGTTCTAATATGATTCAACATTAATCAGTCGAACTTCTAAGGGCAGTACCAAGCACAATCGAACCAGTTATTTCAAGATTCTCAACAATATCCAAACTAGAGTACCGCAAATTCTCTAACTGAAAAGTGGCAGACACTATGATACCAATAATCATACCTATTTATGAAAAATATCAATAATTTCAATGTGATGGTGATGACCTACTAGATGAGGAATCTTTGTTAATTCCAAACACCAATTACGATCCTATATCGCCAAACTTCAACAACCACAAGATGGACAAATATTACGACAAAGAAAATCTTGAGTATCATATTCAACAATTAAATAACCAGATGTTACAGTGCAGAGCTGCTGATAAAATAAAACATAGGGAATTCTTCATAATGTTTAGAGGAAGCGTAATGCAGTGGTTTAAAAGTCTTCCAAAATGATGCACCAAAAGTTAAAAGATATCTCATAGCTTCAAAGTTATAAAATGATATGTGGACTCCATTATACACTATAAGCAGATGCCTAGTGGAAGTCTTAAAGAATATACCCAAAGGTTCTTAGAGACCTTTTGTGACTTACAAGATTGCTACAATTTGTTGTTAATAGCTGCATACAGATAAGGTGTTCTAGAATTATCTCTCTCTAGTAGCTCAATTAGAATGATACATCAAGGTAAAAGATGTTGCTAAATCCAAAAGAGAGAGAGAAACATTGTAACTCCGATAACATGCTCATAAAATCATTCGACTAATAAGAAATACGTAGTGGCTCAAGTCGATACAAAGAATAATGATGCAACAACCTCGTCATGCAAAAAATAATCAAAGTCAAGTTTACAAAGGAAAATCCAAACATGGATATAACAAAAAAAATGAATGACCGACTACCCTCTAAGAGGTCCATTCATAGAGCTAACCAAAAGTTTAGCAATGTTTGGAAAAAAAATTCAAATTCAATCGATCGGGAAAGTTGGATGGAGCACGAGAACGCATATACAAAACAAATATTATAAGTTTTATAGTGATAATATTGGGCTTTGCATGATCAAGTCCAAAGTTTAGTAAATGAAAGCAAACTCAGTGAGTTTGTCAAGAAGAAAGAAAAATTTAAAATATCGACAAGTTCCTTGAAATAAACCTCACATCATCCAATGAGCACAAAATACTAGACATCAATATCATCATTATTTTTGAATATGAAGAATAGCTAGATCCTGACTAAAACATAAAAACAATAGGAGTAATTATTAGAGAAGACCTGTATCCCGGTCTTTAAAAAATAAAGAGAGAGATATACATACGAGATATAGATGTATTCCAATGACAGATTTCCCCACGTTTATGCCAAAATTGATATCTCATGATACCTTTCATAGATGACAGTCTAAAAAGAGTAACATCACAACATAGCGGTGGCGTACTAATAAAGATAGAGCTATCTGGAGTAGAAGTAAATAAGGTTATGATAGACATTAGTAGTTCAGAAAATATATTATACATATGTATGTATGAAAATATAATAAGAGCACATGTACTAAACCCAACTTGAAGATTTTTAATCGACTTCACTGGATCTAACACAAACGTGTTAAGGTAGTTGACCCTAGACGTCCTCCCCGACAAACAATAATATATACAGAAAGTACAGTGTTTATTCATAAGGGGTAGATGCACCTTCATTTTATAACATCATATTGAGCCAATCTTGGATGGACTATGTATCAACAATAACTTTCGACCTATCATACAAAAAAAAATCACACTCCCAACAAAAGACAAAGGCAATCATTGAAGAGGTAAACATACTAACTGTTGTGGGACATATATGATAGTCTTATTTTCAAATATCAATGGCCAGTCTTGTCATGGTCAAGAAGAAAAAACGAAAAAACGAAAATGTATGTGGACTTTACAGACCTCAACAAGGCATGCGCAAATGATCATTTTCATCTAGCGAGGATTAACCAACTGGTAGATACAACGTTCATAAACAAAATGTTATCTTCCATGGATGCATTTTTTGAATATAACCAAATGCAAGTGTGTCTGAATAAAAAAACATACAACTTTCATCACCGAAAGGGCTATATTGCAACAAACTAATGCCTTTTAGATTTAATAACGCCAGGGAAATCTAGAAAGGGTACCTAACACGATCTTTGCAATTCAATTAGGCTGAAACGTAAAACCTATATATAAAACATGTTTGTCACCAGCTTACGTGATGATGATCATCTAGGCTACTTGACCAAAACGTTTGCAAATCTCGGAAGAATTAATCTCAAGTTAAACCTAGAAAAATGCACATTCAACGTAAACTTCAACAAATTCTTAGTCTACATGTTGAACGATAAAGGAATTGAATCAGATCTCGCACAAATTGCAAATTTAGCAGCGATTGCGCCATCAATGAATGGAAAGAAGTTCAATTATTACTGAAAGACTAACAACACTTTATAGGTTCATATCGAGATCCTTTGAAAAATGTCAAGATTTCTTAAGTGTTGAGAGAAGATGTGAAATTCAAGTGGATCCCAACATTTGATGAGGTGTTCAACAACATAAAAAATATTTGTGGCTTATTCGAAAGTGTTAATAAAGCCCTAACCAAGATAATATATGTATTTATACCTTGTAGGCTCGGACTACACCATTAAGGTATTATTGATCAGGGAGGAATGACAAGAATCTAAAGTGGTATACTATGTAAATAAATCTCAATTACCACCTGAAACTATATATTCGTAATTAGAAAACTTGCTTTGATATTAATCGTTGCAGCTAGAAAAATGAGTTTGGTCTTCCAAATACATACGATAATAGTTACAATTTCATTCCCTTTAAAAAAATGTGCTACACAATCCAGATGTATCTAAGAGATTTTCTAAGTGGTCAATAGAATTTAGAGATTACGACATCCACTTTTAGAAGAGAACAACAATCAAAGCCAAGACATTGGTTGATTTCTTGATAGAGTTTCAATAAAAGAGACTAATACTTACAAAAATAGTGGTACAAAGTAACTTGGAAGTTCACAAATGAATGAGGAAGCAACAATCAATGCTCAAGAGAAAAAGTCTAACTCGTATCTCCAACAAGAGATATCATGAGTCAATCTATTAAGTTTATTTTTTTGGCCTCCAACAATGAATCCACATATGAATCCGCAATCATATGACTACATCTAGTAAACATTTATGGGGATATAAGAATCCAACTTCTCACGGATCCTTAATTAGTTTTTAACCAAGCTTTGGGACAAACCGAATCTAAAAAATAAAAAATGTTCAATACTTAGAAAATATTTACCATCAAGGTGCGCAATTCGAGCAGGTGGATTTTGAAAAAGTCCCAAAAGCTAAAAACTCAGGTGCTAATTGCACTAAAATCTCCGGCTTGTACATTTTTGCTTCACTAGTATTCCTTCAAAAAAATATATTATATTACTCAATCGTTTATATTCAACATTCACATCTACATGAACAATGGTAATAAAAGGGGAATAAAAAGACGAAGAATATTGAAGAAATCCTCTTTGAAGTCATAATCCCTAAAAATAAAAATAAACGAGAAATATCAAAATAAAGTCAACTTTTTTGTTGACTTCGGACACACTATACAAGAGAGGGATAACTAAGTCATTATTTCGGTATTTAGTCCCCGACAAAACATCCTTTGTCACATAAGATTTACATGATAGAGAAGGAAATGCTCACTGCGGGTACACGAGACTTCAACAGAGAATCCTCCTCTAGGTATATTATTTCCCGATAATAATGAAGGGCGTGAAGAAAAAATTCAAGCAGTGTAACACATGCCAACGATTAACTAGCTCCATACAAGTCATGATAGAGTTACTAGAAACAATATTAAAAGTAATCATATTTTATATATGAGATTTGGATATTGTGAGACTATTACCAAAATATCCAAGAGGGCATATTTTTATTGGTCACCGAAAATTACTTCTTAAAATGGTTGGAAGCACAACTCCTTGTAAACAGCACAAGAAAAGAGGTTATTACCTTTTTAATGGTTAATATATGTTACAGTTTGGAATTCCAAGGTTCATTACAACATATAATGAAACTCAATTCCAGAATAACAAACTCACAACGTTCTGCACTAAAAAAAGAATAAATTTTTTTATCTTTCTATTTCCATCCCCAAGCCAACTGTCAAGTGGAAGTAACCAACAAGATAATTACAGGTGATATTAAGAAGATGTTAGAACAAATTGCACGTACATAACCGAAGTTTTTATAAAAAGTATTATGGTCATACAAAATTATGCAGAGATCCACAATTGATGAAACATCATTAACCATGTTATATGAAATGGATGTCGTTTTACGAACTGAAATATGTATGTTATCTCACAAAATTGCAACGTCTGATGAAGTTTGTAATATGAAAGTCTGAAGCACTGAGCTAGAAATGCATTAATAAGGAACATATATAATTCCAAAATGTAATTCGAGATTTTCGAACCATGAGACAAGGTGTCGCGAAAGGTTTTCTTTTTTATAAAAAGAAGGTTTGATGAATCGGCCCCAAACTCGAAGGGTCGTTTTACGATCAAACCCAAAGTAAAACTAAGAACTACAGACTACTAAACGAAAAGGAAACCAAGTTTGGTAACCTTGGAATATATATATATATATATATATATATATATATATATATATATATATATATATATCAATTGAAACTATATCACAGTCCTTAAGGCTTTAGCTTGTAACTGACTATTATCTGTAAAATATATTTATTAAAGTATATAAATGTATTATTTCCTATCTTAGTGACACTATAACGTTTGAAGGAGGAAATTCAACATTAGTAAACCATTTTTATTTTTATAACAACAACTTTCATTTTTATCTTAAAATGATATATACGCATATAAATGTCAAAGGCCAACATGCTAATAAAAGGGTGATTCCAACAAGAACACCCAAGACTTAATAAATTATACTAACATAAAATTAAGTCTTTAAAGGGTGAACTCACCTTCACCAACTACAGAAGAAATCGTCTTTTCATAAAATGGATGAACAAAAACTTCACCAGCTGTGGGCACGAGAACAATTTTTGGTTTGAGTTACTTCAACATTCTGGCCAGGGGTTGAAGCAACACAGTCACATATGAAGGAATTTCAACATGTTATCTGGAACCATCACCAACACCCACTTATTCTGACAACCACTACAACTCTTTCTATTCAGCTTCCATTAACTTATCACACACACAATGACCATTTTTGGTTGCCTTAAGGAGCGGTTAATGATCCTAATAGCTACTCAAACCACATGTGGACGGCCTTTCATCTCTTAGAACTGCACCCCAGAATGAGTCTACGCAAAGTTTATGAAACTTCTGATGTAAACTAAAGATACATTTATTCTCCTAGATCCTGAAAGATTCTCGAGCCGCCTCAAACATCTTCTATTCGAAATTAGTTGCCTCTCTTGCTCGGGTAGCTGGATCCACTTCCACGATTCCCTATAACTCACGGTTTTGAGTCAATGATATGTCTAATCGCCTTTTCAATTCTCTTCCTTTTACGTATAACTCTAATCGGATAAAAAGTTAAGATATTTTTTACCTCAGCGACCATGGTGGTAGCATGCTTCCCTTATTTCTTGAGATGCACAAGTTCCTCAACCTTGAACTTCAAATCTTTCATCAACACTACCGCGATAACATGACTATGGTTATAATACAACTCTAACTTCTCATTTTCCTTTTCTTTCTTTATGAAATGCAGCTTTTAGGTGTCATCCTCACCAAATAGCTCACCAACATCTTCCAACAGTGGTTCAGAATCATATATGACGTTAGAAGCAATTGTACCTGATAAGGAAAAAGTTATGTAATTAGAGGAAAGTGACAAAATAGAGGTGTAATCTAACGTAAGAAAAACCTTTTAGGAATAATTGATAATTATGTAATGTAGAAGAACTGTTTTGTAATAAACTGTAAACTTGAGGAAATAACTACAATTAATAGTTTGTTTAGATAAGTGGGACCCAAATAATGTACTATAAAAACACACAACCTCTTCTAGGGATGGGTGATTGATGAATGATTAGAAAATAATTGTTTGAGACTCTCTCTAGAATGCTTTTTACTTCTCTCTATAGACCATCTTGAACTTATTAATAATCATTACTAACTCGGTATATCATGTTTATCGTATTAATAATCAGCTGGAACCATTAATCAATAGAGAATATTCAACTCAAATTCAATGCCGAAAATATTTAATTAAAAATGATAGATTTTACCATTATCCTCAAACTTACGTGTCCTTTTGTTAAATCTACGAGTGTCAAGTTTGTCATATGATCCCTCATACTAGTCACAACGGTAAATTTACAAACGAGTTTGGGAATACGATCCATCGTAAAAATAGATTTTTGGTTGTCTCAGTCAAATTAACAACATTTATACCATCTCTTGGTTGGGCCACAACAGCTTCGATATCGTTCGAAGTCTCGTACACCACCACAAAAGACCTCCGACTGGAACCAGTGCACTACCTCAATCCAAAAGATTCAATTTCTTGGCCTTAGAGGGTTGCTCACGTTCTTCATTTTATTTTCTATAATTAAGTCTATTTCGTGTCCTGTTCTAAATGTGGCTTGATCCATTGCATTAACTCTCATCACTCCAAAATAAACTTTTAGCGACATACATGGATATGCGCCTTACTTTTCTCTTTGTAGGTTGGGACATCCCTCTTCACTTGGGATCATCTCTCACTAATAACAAATTATCTGCTAGGAGCTACTAGTCCATCATTAGAAAAGAAGAACTCTTCATCATAAAAAAAATGATCACATTCTTCAGTAGCAACATCAAACACATCCCTAAAATCAACAACATGAGACATTTAATATGACAAAGCATAAAAAACTATATCATCTTTTACCAATAAGACTAACCGTATAACCTCATTTTTTACAGGGACAAAAATTATTCTAGAAAAACTCTTCAACCACCACTGTATCAGATTCTCCAATGGATATTATCCATACACGAGAAACTATTGCTTCTCAGTCTTTCTACAGTCTCTCATGGTACCGTTACTTACGCAAAGTAAAATTTCCATATTTTGTTGCAGTTTGTGAGATCATTAAAGATTCTAATTCAATCAGTTATAGTAATATACATGTACGAATACTCGGACCGTCCAATGATTATGTCCATAACAAGGAATTTGGTCACGTTAAATTGATTGTAACTACTGCGAGATAAAATGATCATCACATATATAGCTCTTTACAAATTCAGTAATGAGTGAGTCAGATACAACTGAATCTTTCGTACCAGTTATATGCAAAGGTTAGTCAAAGCCCATTGTCAATGTTGTAAACAAAAAAAAAACAGTTTCATCATCGAAGGTATTTAATAGTGTCTAATTCATACCAGAAAAACAAACGTGAATGTTTGACGAAAAAGTTAAATCTAACCTCTTCTTCAAATGCTCATACAACTATAAATATCTTTACTCCATTTATATACAACATATTTCTCTTTATTTTCAAAGTGAGTTTGAATTTATCTGGAACAAAAATTATTTTGACCTTCATGAGAACTTGTCACGGAGGGTAGTGCGATTGATGGGTAGCTGGTGGTACACTCGACAAAATAGCTCATGCTGTAATTACTGTAGCAACGGATATTGTGGGCTTAACTTTCGGCTCCGATTGCTGTACAACCTTCAAGAGTACGACAACAATGTTAACCATTTTAACTTCGTTCAAATTTCTTCTCTTTTGGTTTTTCAGACTAAGGGTGAAAAGTCAATTTGATTTGATCAGTGAGGAGAATCTCCTCTGACCAAAGACCTGACACCAAGGACTTCACTATCAGATTTGTCTCATGAACAGTAGAGGATATGCGTAATAGATTGTTGATGACTTTTTTTAACTATTGATGCAAGACAGTGAGGAAGATAAACAAGAATGTTAGAATTTTGGAATACTTACTCACAAGTTAGAAGTTTCATGTAATGTTGGGGTTTGAAGCCTACTTGTCGGTATTTGAATATTTGGAAATGATAAATTTAATTGAAATAGTATAATTATATGTCAAAATTAAATATAATTTAATCAAAATGTAGTTATTTTTTACCCTCAAAATTTAATTGTTTTTATGTGTTACAAATTTGCTTCTTAATCATAGTTTCGTCAATATGAAATGAAGATTAGAAATCTTCAAGTGCTTCAATAAAATAATATGAAAGTTTTGGTGCAAACAGCTTCAGTCAAGACTTTGTTACCTTTAAGTGATTTGGCCAGACTCTCAAGATATGACCAAAGTTCCGGCAAGATCACTAACAGACTCAAAACTTCAATTTTTTTATAAGTTTGACTCTCTTCAAAGTCATTCTTTTAACCTTTGAAAAATCTTGGAGGTTATTCACCTTCGCAAAAAACTGCAACAAATGTTTTAGCTCAAACTTACCCATTTGCCTATATGAAAACTCAATTAGTCGTGATGGCGCAATCTTTTAAATTTTTTCATGTAAAGGCCGTCTATAATTAAAAGCATAATTGTCAAATGATGTATTGTATCATGTACCGACTTTGATTTTTTCATATCGTGTATCGTGAATGGTATGGTATCATAAGATATGGTGATCGATTAAATTAATATATATATATATAAACCTATCTCAAATAATTAAATTATTTGTAATGATGCTGAGAATATATATATATATATATATATATATATATATATATATATATTAGATTTTAGTTTACTTTAAAACAATTTATATAAGTATAAAAACAGTATACGATAAATTGTGAAGTAAAAAATACATATTATATAATAGCTTTAAACCTTTTTAATAAAGGAGATTAACAGTAAACTAGATTTTATAAAATGTAGATTTTAACTTCAAACTTTTTAAATAAACAACGACTAAGTGTACAACAGTTCTTACATAATTATTTCTGATAAAAGTATGGGCATAGTTATATATACCCAAATGCGGTTTAAGTGTATTTAAAAATTTCTTTTGATTTTACTTTGATTTTTTTTCTGATCAAATTACCTTCGTTGTTTAAATTAATTACATAATTGTCATTAATTAAAAAAAAACTACTAAGTGTATACTAAGTATACCCAATTCACACAATAACCTATTTCGCTATCTATACCCAAACAAACACCATTCCTTAGTAAATTTATTATCAAAAGAGTCTTGTTTTCTAAATTTTTTAAAAATCAACTTCAAACTTCAAACTACTATCAAGAACATTCAACCTCATTTTAAAGAAAAACACAAAATCAATCATGACTCACCTGGAACTAGGGATTATCATGGAGGATTTGATATCGTCGGAGAAAGGAGATGATGAAATATCGTCGAAAAAGGAGCTCTAGTCGCCGGAGAAGAAGTCGACGTCACTGGAAAAGGTAAGGTTGCAGCCGTTTTCGCCACGCACCATCGGTTCCAGTACTTGGAACCGGTGGTGCGTAGGTCATGCACGACCGGTTCACCAGCAACACCGATCCAAGGCCACATAACCAGTGGTGCTGGGGCTTCAGTACCGAGTGGACTGAGGCCCCAACACCACCGGTTATGTGGCCTTGGAACCAATGGTGCGTAGGTCATGCACGGCCGGTTTTTGGCCTTAGAACCGGCTGTGCATGACCTACTCACCACCGGTTCCAAGGCCACAGAACCGGTGGTGCTGGGGCCTCAGTCCGCTAGCACCTGAAGCCCTAGCACCACCGGTTTTGTGGCCTTGAACCAGTGGTGTTGGGGCCTCAATACGCTCGGTACTAAGGCCCCATCACCACCGGTTCTTTGCCCTGGAACCGGTGGTACACTGGTTCATGTATGACCGGTATGACTGGTTCATCACGTAAGCCAGGGAAATCTAGAAAGGGTACCTAACACGATCTTTGCAATTCAATTAGGCCGAAACGTAAAACCTATATATAAAACATGTTTGTCACCAGCTTACGTGATGATGATCATCTAGGCTACTTGACCAAAACGTTTGCAAATCTCGGAAGAATTAATCTCAAGTTAAACCTAGAAAAATACACATTCAACGTAAACTTCAACAAATTCTTAGTCTACATGTTGAACGATAAAGGAATTGAATCAGATCTCGCACAAATTGCAAATTTAGCAGCGATTGCGCCATCAATGAATGGAAAGAAGTTCAATTATTACTGAAAGACTAACAACACTTTATAGGTTCATATCGAGATCCTTTGAAAAATGTCAAGATTTCTTAAGTGTTGAGAGAAGATGTGAAATTCAAGTGGATCCCAACATTTGATGAGGTGTTCAACAACATAAAAAATATTTGTGGCTTATTCGAAAGTGTTAATAAAGCCCTAACCAAGATAATATATGTATTTATACCTTGTAGGCTCGGACTACACCATTAAGGTATTATTGATCAGGGAGGAATGACAAGAATCTAAAGTGGTATACTATGTAAATAAATCTCAATTACCACCTGAAACTATATATTCATAATTAGAAAACTTGCTTTGATATTAATCGTTGCAGCTAGAAAAATGAGTTTGGTCTTCCAAATACATACGATAATAGTTACAATTTCATTCCCTTTAAAAAAATGTGCTACACAATCCAGATGTATCTAAGAGATTTTCTAAGTGGTCAATAGAATTTAGAGATTACGACATCCACTTTTAGAAGAGAACAACAATCAAAGCCAAGACATTGGTTGATTTCTTGATAGAGTTTCAATAAAAGAGACTAATACTTACAAAAATAGTGGTACGAAGTAACTTGGAAGTTCACAAATGAATGAGGAAGCAACAATCAATGCTCAAGAGAAAAAGTCTAACTCGTATCTCCAACAAGAGATATCATGAGTCAATCTATTAAGTTTAGTTTTTTGGCCTCCAACAATGAATCCACATATGAATCCGCAATCATATGACTACATCTAGTAAACATTTATGGGGATATAAGAATCCAACTTCTCACGGATCCTTAATTAGTTTTTAACCAAGCTTTGGGACAAACCGAATCTAAAAAATAAAAAATGTTCAATACTTAGAAAATATTTACCATCAAGGTGCGCAATTCGAGCAGGTGGATTTTGAAAAAGTCCCAAAAGCTAAAAACTCAGGTGCTAATTGCACTAAAATCTCCGGCTTGTACATTTTTGCTTCACTAGTATTCCTTCAAAAAAATATATTATATTACTCAATCGTTTATATTCAACATTCACATCTACATGAACAATGGTAATAAAAGGGGAATAAAAAGACGAAGAATATTGAAGAAATCCTCTTTGAAGTCATAATCCCTAAAAATAAAAATAAACGAGAAATATCAAAATAAAGTCAACTTTTTTGTTGACTTCGGACACACTATACAAGAGAGGGATAACTAAGTCATTATTTCGGTGTTTAGTCCCCGACAAAACATCTTTGTCACATAAGATTTACATGATAGAGAAGGAAATGCTCACTGCGGGTACACGAGACTTCAACAGAGAATCCTCCTCTAGGTATATTATTTCCCGATAATAATGAAGGGCGTGAAGAAAAAATTCAAGCAGTGTAACACATGCCAACGATTAACTAGCTCCATACAAGTCATGATAGAGTTACTAGAAACAATATTAAAAGTAATCCTATTTTATATATGAGATTTGGATATTGTGAGACTATTACCAAAATATCCAAGAGGGCATATTTTTATTGGTCACCGAAAATTACTTCTTAAAATGGTTGGAAGCACAACTCCTTGTAAACAGCACAAGAAAAGAGGTTATTACCTTTTTAATGGTTAATATATGTTACAGTTTGGAATTCCAAGGTTCATTACAACATATAATGAAACTCAATTCCAGAATAACAAACTCACAACGTTCTGCACTAAAAAAAGAATAATTTTTTTTATCTTTCTATTTCCATCCCCAAGCCAACTGTCAAGTGGAAGTAACCAACAAGATAATTACAGGTGATATTAAGAAGATGTTAGAACAAATTGCACGTACATAACCGAAGTTTTTATAAAAAGTATTATGGTCATACAAAATTATGCAGAGATCCACAATTGATGAAACATCATTAACCATGTTATATGAAATGGATGTCGTTTTACGAACTGAAATATGTATGTTATCTCACAAAATTGCAACGTCTGATGAAGTTTGTAATATGAAAGTCTGAAGCACTGAGCTAGAAATGCATTAATAAGGAACAGATATAATTCCAAAATGTAATTCGAGATTTTCGAACCATGAGACAAGGTGTCGCGAAAGGTTTTCCTTTTTATAAAAAGAAGGTTTGACGAATCGGCCCCAAACTCGAAGGGTCGTTTTACGATCAAAACCAAAGTAAAACTAAGAACTACAGACTACTAAACGAAAAGGAAACCAAGTTTGGTAACCTTGGAATATATATATATATATATATATATATATATATATATATATATATCAATTGAAACTATATCACAGTCCTTAAGGCTTTAGCTTGTAACTGACTATTATCTGTAAAATATATTTATTAAAGTATATAAATGTATTATTTCCTATCTTAGTGACACTATAACGTTTGAAGGAGGAAATTCAACATTAGTAAACCATTTTTATTTTTATAACAACAACTTTCATTTTTATCTTAAAATGATATATACGCATATAAATGTCAAAGGCCAACATGCTAATAAAAGGGTGATTCCAACAAGAACACCCAAGACTTAATAAATTATACTAACATAAAATTAAGTCTTTGAAGGGTGAACTCACCTTCACCAACTACAGAAGAAATCATCTTTTCATAAAATGGATGAACAAAAACTTCACCAGCTGTGGGCACGAGAACAATTTTTGGTTTGAGTTACTTCAACATTCTGGCCAGGGGTTGAAGCAACACAGTCACATATGAAGGAATTTCAACATGTTATCTGGAACCATCACCAACACCCACTTATTCTGACAACCACTACAACTCTTTCTATTCAGCTTCCATTAACTTATCACACACACAATGACCATTTTTGGTTGCCTTAAGGAGCGGTTAATGATCCTAATAGCTACTCAAACCACATGTGGACGGCCTTTCATCTCTTAGAACTGCACCCCAGAATGAGTCTACGCAAAGTTTATGAAACTTCTGATGTAAACTAAAGATACATTTATTCTCCTAGATCCTGAAAGATTCTCGAGCCGCCTCAAACATCTTCTATTCGAAATTAGTTGCCTCTCTTGCTCGGGTAGCTGGATCCACTTCCACGATTCCCTATAACTCACGGTTTTGAGTCAATGATATGTCTAATCGCCTTTTCAATTCTCTTCCTTTTACGTATAACTCTAATCGGATAAAAAGTTAAGATATTTTTTACCTCAACGACCATGGTGGTAGCATGCTTCCCTTATTTCTTGAGATGCACAAGTTCCTCAACCTTGAACTTCAAATCTTTCATCAACACTACCGCGATAACATGACTATGGTTATAATACAACTCTAACTTCTCATTTTCCTTTTCTTTCTTTATGAAATGCAGCTTTTAGGTGTCATCCTCACCAAATAGCTCACCAACATCTTCCAACAGTGGTTCAGAATCATATATGACGTTAGAAACAATTGTACCTGATAAGGAAAAAGTTATGTAATTAGAGGAAAGTGACAAAATAGAGGTGTAATCTAACGTAAGAAAAACCTTTTAGGAATAATTGATAATTATGTAATGTAGAAGAACTATTTTGTAATAAACTGTAAACTTGAGGAAATAACTACAATTAATAGTTTGTTTAGATAAGTGGGACCCAAATAATGTACTATAAAAACACACAACCTCTTCTAGGGATGGGTGATTGATGAATGATTAGAAAATAATTGTTTGAGACTCTCTCTAGAATGCTTTTAACTTCTCTCTATAGACCATCTTGAACTTATTAATAATCATTACTAACTCGGTATATCATGTTTATCGTATTAATAATCAGCTGGAACCATTAATCAATAGAGAATATTCAACTCAAATTCAATGCCGAAAATATTTAATTAAAAATGATAGATTTTACCATTATCCTCAAACTTACGTGTCCTTTTGTTAAATCTACGAGTGTCAAGTTTGTCATATGATCCCTCATACTAGTCACAACGGTAAATTTACAAACGAGTTTGGGAATACGATCCATCGTAAAAATAGATTTTTGGTTGTCTCAGTCAAATTAACAACATTTATACCATCTCTTGGTTGGGCCACAACAGCTTCGATATCGTTCGAAGTCTCGTACACCACCACAAAAGACCTCCGACTGGAACCAGTGCACTACCTCAATCCAAAAGATTCAATTTATTGGCCTTAGAGGGTTGCTCACGTTCTTCATTTTATTTTCTATAATTAAGTCTATTTCGTGTCCTGTTCTAAATGTGGCTTGATCCATTGCATTAACTCTCATCACTCCAAAATAAACTTTTAGCGACATACATGGATATGCGCCTTACTTTTCTCTTTGTAGGTTGGGACATCCCTCTTCACTTGGGATCATCTCTCACTAATAACAAATTATCTGCTAGGAGCTACTAGTCCATCATTAGAAAAGAAGAACTCTTCATCATAAAAAAATGATCACATTCTTCAGTAGCAACATCAAACACATCCCTAAAATCAACAACATGAGACATTTAATATGACAAAACATAAAAAACTATATCATCTTTTACCAATAAGACTAACCGTATAACCTCATTTTTTACAGGGACAAAAATTATTCTAGAAAAACTCTTCAACCACCACTGTATCAGATTCTCCAATGGATATTATCCATACACGAGAAACTATTGCTTCTCAGTCTTTCTACAGTCTCTCATGGTACCGTTACTTACGCAAAGTAAAATTTCCATATTTTGTTGCAGTTTGTGAGATCATTAAAGATTCTAATTCAATCAGTTATAGTAATATACATGTACGAATACTCGGACCGTCCAATGATTATGTCCATAACAAGGAATTTGGTCACGTTAAATTGATTGTAACTACTGCGAGATAAAATGATCATCGCATATATGGCTCTTTACAAATTCAGTAATGAGTGAGTCAGATACAGCTGAATCTTTCGTACCAGTTATATGCAAAGGTTAGTCAAAGCCCATTGTCAATGTTGTAAACAAAAAAAACAGTTTCATCATCGAAGGTATTTAATAGTGTCTAATTCATACCAGAAAAAAAAACGTGAATGTTTGACGAAAAAGTTAAATCTAACCTCTTCTTCAAATGCTCATACAACTATAAATATCTTTACTCCATTTATATACAACATATTTCTCTTTATTTTCAAAGTGAGTTTGAATTTATCTGGAACAAAAATTATTTTGACCTTCATGAGAACTTGTCACGGAGGGTAGTGCGATTGATGGGTAGCTGGTGGTACACTCGACAAAATAACTCATGCTGTAATTACTATAGCAACAGATATTGTGGGCTTAACTTTCGGCTCCGATTGCTGTACAACCTTCAAGAGTACGACAACAATGTTAACCATTTTAACTTCGTTCAAATTTCTTCTCTTTTGGTTTTTCAGACTAAGGGTGAAAAGTCAATTTGATTTGAATAGTGAGGAGAATCTCCTCTGACCAAAGACCTGACACCAAGGACTTCACTATCAGATTTGTCTCATGAACAGTAGAGGATATGCGTAATAGATTGTTGATGACTTTTTTTAACTATTGATGCAAGACAGTGAGGAAGATAAACAAGAATGTTAGAATTTTGGAATACTTACTCACAAGTTAGAAGTTTCATGTAATGTTGGGGTTTGAAGCCTACTTGTCGGTATTTGAATATTTGGAAATGATAAATTTAATTGAAATAGTATAATTATATGTCAAAATTAAATATAATTTAATCAAAATGTAGTTATTTTTTACCCTCAAAATTTAATTGTTTTTATGTGTTACAAATTTGCTTCTTAATCATAGTTTCGTCAATATGAAATGAAGATTAGAAATCTTCAAGTGCTTCAATAAAATAATATGAAAGTTTTGGTGCAAACAGCTCCAGTCAAGACTTTGTTACCTTTAAGTGATTCGGCCAGACTCTCAATATATGACCAAAGTTCCGGCAAGATCACTAACAGACTCAAAACTTCAATTTTTTTATAAGTTTGACTCTCTTCAAAGTCATTCTTTTAACTTTTGAAAAATCTTGGAGGTTATTCACCTTCGCAAAAAACTGCAACAAATGTTTTAGCTCAAACTTACCCATTTGCCTATATGAAAACTCAATTAGTCGTGATGGCGCAATCTTTTAAATTTTTTCATGTAAAGGCCGTCTATAATTAAAAGCATAATTGTCAAATGATGTATTGTATCATGTACCGAGTTTGATTTTTTCATATCGTGTATCGTGAATGGTATGGTATCATAAGATATGGTGATCGATTAAATTAATATATATATATATATATATATATATATATATATAAACCTATCTCAAATAATTAAATTATTTGTAATGATGCTGAGAATATATATATATATATATATATATATATATATATATATATATATATATATATATATATATATATATATATTAGATTTTAGTTTACTTTAAAACAATTTATATAAGTATAAAAACAGTATACGATAAATTGTGAAGTAAAAAATACATATTATATAATAGCTCTAAACCTTTTTAATAAAGGAGATTAACAGTAAACTAGATTTTATAAAATGTAGATTTTAACTTCAAACTTTTTAAATAAACAACGACTAAGTGTACAACAGTTCTTACATAATTATTTCTGATAAAAGTATGGGCATAGTTATATATACCCAAATGCGGTTTAAGTGTATTTAAAAATTTCTTTTGATTTTACTTTGATTTTTTTCTGATCAAATTACCTTCGTTGTTCAAATTAATTACCTAATTGTCATTAATTAAAAAAAACTACTAAGTGTATACTAAGTATACCCAATTCACACAATAACCTATTTCGCTATCTATACCCAAACAAACACAAAATCAATCATGACTCACCTGGAACTAGGGATTATCATGGAGGAGTTGATATCATCGGAGAAAGGAGATGATGAAATATCGTCGAAAAAGGAGTTCTAGTCGCCGGAGAAGAAGTCGACGTCACTGGAAAAGGTAAGGTTGCAGCCGTTTTCGCCACGCACCATCGGTTCCAGTACTTGGAACCGGTGGTGCGTAGGTCATGCACGACCGGTTCACCAGCAACACCGATCCAAGGCCACATAACCAGTGGTGCTGGGGCTTCAGTACCGAGTGGACTGAGGCCCCAACACCACCGGTTATGTGGCCTTGGAACCGATGGTGCGTAGGTCATGCACGGCCGGTTTTTGGCCTTAGAACCGGCTGTGCATGACCTACTCACCACCGGTTCCAAGGCCACAGAACCGGTGGTGCTGGGGCCTCAGTCCGCTAGCACCTGAAGCCCTAGCACCACCGGTTTTGTGGCCTTGAACCAGTGGTGTTGGGGCCTAAATACGCTCGGTACTAAGGCCCCATCACCACCGGTTCTTTGCCCTGGAACCGGTGGTACACTGGTTCATGTATGACCGGTTCTAAGGCCTAGAACCACCAATTCTAGGGCCCTAAACCCGTGGTGCGTGCTAAGTTTCAAAACAAATATTTTTTACCCTTTTTTACTATACATGATTGCGAGTTTTGTTTTGTTGTTGTATAACAGGGGACGGATGTCGCCCATGGGTCTGAGGAAGCTTTCGCTACTGACTTCAGTCATTTGTTCTTCACCACCGAGTTTTATACACAAGAAGCGTTGATTAAGTGGGTGACAAATACAGGAAAACACCATGGTTTGGTTATCAACCTAATTCGGCGCGATAAAGTACATAATAGAAAAAGTCCTAGGATGTTTTTCCAATGTGAGAGGTTGGGAAAGTATACTTTAAGAGTAGCTGATAAAGACCGTAAATGGAGTCTAAGGAACCAAAAATATTGGCTGCCCATTTGAGCTTCTTGGGTTAATGGTGGAACCAGATTAATGGAAGTTAAAAGGTAACTGTGGTATTCACAACCACGAGAGTTCAAAAAATTTAGGCGGTCATTCTTTTACTGGTCGTTTGAACGATGAAGAGATAGAATATGTTGAATGAGCGACCTATATTGGAACTAACCCTAGAGATATACTAAATTTTGTTAAGAAGCTAAATGAAGATAATGTTTCTTGTATGCGCACTATTTACAATGCACGACAGAAAATCAGGGTTTTGAAGAAGGCGGGTAGGTCACAAGTCCAGTTCTTGTTGGGAGAGCTTAAGACATATAATTATTATGAATGACATAAATCTGGTGAAGACGATGGATAAGTCATTACAGATATATTTTTTGTCCATCCAGTTAGTATTGACCTTTTGCGGGCATTTCCAACATTGTTGATTATGGATAGTACGTATAAAGTCATAAGATATGGTATGCCATTGTTTGAGATAGTGGGTGTTACGTGTACCGGTTTGACGTACTGTCTGGCTCTTGCTTTCATGTCCAGTGAGAAGTTAAACAACTTCAAATGGGTGTTAAAGTGTTTGAAGTCGTTGATTGTCGTTCACGGGATTGAAGAACCGTGTATCATTCTGACCGACAGAGATTTATCGTTGATGAACGCTATATAAGTGGTATTCCCAGAGACAACGCATATGTTATGTCGCTGGCACATAAACCAAAATGTTAAGGGGCAAACAAGAAAATATTTCCCTGAGAAAAGTGATCATGTGAAGTTTGTTTCTGCTTGGAAGAAGATTACATATGCAGCATCAGAGATTGAACTCGATCACGCCCGACGAGACATGCTATTGGAGTATAAAGACTATCCTCTTGCAATTAAATACATTGAAAAATCGTGGCTTGATAAATACACGGATAAATTCGTGGTTTGGAAGACGAATAATAACTTGCATTTGGGACATTGCACGACTAACCGCGTCGAGAGTGCTCATTCAAACTTAAAGCGTTACCTACTTACAAGAAAATTAAACTTTGAGTTATATTTGGGGAGGGTGCATTCACTAGTTGAAATCCAACATGCTGCCATTAGGTCTTCGTTTGAGAAGAGTCGTTACATAGTGCTGCATAAGTTCGCCGAAAAACTATTTGACAAAATTCGAGGCAAGATTTCCCACAGGGCTTAGAACTATTTTTCGACGAAGTAGAGAAGGCTGAAGATAGCAAGATGATCGCTATAAAAGATGGGTCAGATGTTAAATACGATGACGTTTGCATATACGCGATAAAATCGACCCATGATATACCTTGCTACCACTAGATCTGCAAGTGGCGTAAAAACAGAAAAGTTGCATCGTTAGAAGCGTTTCACAGCCACTGTACAAGGTTAGAAATACAACATCGTACATACCGTATAACGATGGAGATACTCAAACATGATCTGGAAAAACTAGTAATCGATGTTATGGAGACAAAAGATGAAAGACGTATAAAACACATTTACAAGAAATGGTTTGAAATTGTTTATCCTGAAACATCCTCCTTGCTGGAGTCATTGGAGAAACACAAACACCGAGGTTGTCCGCAGGTTAAACGAAAAACTGTTGTCGATACATCATCCACTAAACGAGACAAATGAAAATGAGAACATGTGGATGATGTTGATAAGGCCATTTTTGACTCAGTGATGAACTCTTTAAAAGTATGAAAAGTTAAAAAGAGTAAAGAAGTTGCTAGTGCAAATACGATTCGGGAGCAGGTGCCAAAATTACCTCGTACTCGTAGTTCTTCCATTGCCTCTCTTGCTAGCAACATCGTACAATCATCTATTGGTGGAGTCAAAGAACTGATATACGATCCAAAAGGTTTTTTGTGTTGGTTTCCGACTCACTTCAATCCTTTTATATCTGGCATAAATGATGTTAGGGCAGGTTGTCACTGTGGATATAGAGCAGTTTTGTTTGGGTTGTACGGTCATGAATAAGGTTGGCAAGGTGTTCGTAAGACAATCTACGATGAACTAATGGATAACTATGGAACTTATATCAAGATATATAACGATAAAGAGGAGTATCTGAAGGTTGCAGAAAGTATAAACTACTATAACGCTCCAGCATCCCCCAAATATTGGAAGACAATGCCGGAGATGGGCATTGCGATTGCAACCAAGTTCGAATACAATGTTCATTTTGTGTCACTCGTGGGGTCTCACAACTGCAGCCAAACGTTTCTACCTCTGCGCGGTGAACCATCCATTATGTCCAAAAGACGTGAAATTAGGTTTGGATTCGTTGATATTAATCACTTCATCAATGTAAGTCATTCGATTAATAGTTTTGATATTAAGAATGATTGTATTAATCAAGATTTAGTTCTAATTCTAGTTTGATTTAACAGCTATCAATCAAGCCTCTATGCCCTTGCACACGTATACATCATATGTGGCATGCATTGAAGAGTGAAGAGGCTATAACTTGGGAGCTACCAATAGTTGGTCACTGCAAAACATACACGGAGCTCGAAGAGAGAAAGCCAGTTTGTTCATTCCCAGAAGTAACTGATCTTGATGAATTGGTTTAGTCGGTCTATGTTATTTGGTCGGTTGTATGTTGTTTAACACTTTATTTACTTTTTCATAACGTTTTGTACTTCATTTGTTAGCGGTTTGTGTTTCGGTACCTTGTTTTAATATTGATGATAAATCAGGAAATTTTCCAACTTATACCAATAAGCAACTCATCATTTCATAACTTAAAATTAAACATTACAAATAAGAAACAATAACCTGACAAAACAGGGGTACATAACTTAAAATTAAACATTATAATAAGTAACAATAACCTGACAAAACAGGGGTACATAACTTGACAACACAAGGGTACATAACTTGAGATTAAACACATCTTTAGTCAAAATCGTATCCTCCATTGTCGCTGAGGATACGTAGTGTTTCCTCCTTCATGGAGATTTGAGAATAAACATATTCTATCATTTCTAAAGACAAATAGTCCGTAATCATTAAACCAAATGAGTCGAAGGCCTCATTCCTAACTTCGGGTGGCTCATTGAACACCAAAAACATTGGTCCACTAGTTATACACCTATACCTAGTGGCTACATCCTCATGACTACGAGATTGAGGCATTTGTGTAGACGTAGACATCCCGTCGTACATGAAATACATCATGTGGACTGTATCTCAGCACATACCTCATCTACACTCAACCCCAACATACTAGCATAGTAGCTGTAGGCCTCATCAAGCGGAGCCGTGACTACATCCTAGGTCCGGCCAACTACAGGGAGACCTATAATGCAACTAACATCATCTAGAGTAATTGTCATCTTCCTGAACAAGAAATGAAATGTGTTGGTCTCCTGATGCCAACGCTTAACAAAAACCTCATCAAGTACCGAATGCGTGAAGTACTAAGGCAAGTGAGCTAAAAGAGGACCGAAAGGAGTCCGCGCCAAGTGCCGTTGCACCTCTGGCTGAGCACTGAGGTCCCGCATACGAAGCACATTATAATGTGCCTGTATGCCTAAGGAAGTACGAGTTTGTTAAGAAAAAACTAAGTCAAACATAAATCAAAGTAAAACATAGGATACCATTTAATAATTTGATTCTTACCTGCTCGACGAAGACATGATATGCCTCATGTTCCTTGTAGTCAGGAAATAAAGGTATCTTGTTGCATTTCAGAAATGCAAACGTCTTCCGCTGCTCCTCAGTGTGTATGGCATCAATATGCTCAACGTCTATCGTATCATGATCAGGGTCCCCGGTAACATCCATCCCATCACTAACAGGTGGTGGATATGGAATAGTATGCGCAGGGGGTGGTGAACTGGTAGCAGGATGTGGTGATCGGTGTACGTGTGATGTCTCTCGTCGTGAGGAGCCTCCACCTCTACTGTCATCGACTGTTTTCTCAACAATCTTCTCCTTCCTCTTACCGTGGTTTATTCGGTGCAAAGACCGATCTGATCTGATCATCTCCTCCTCCTCCTCCCTCAGACGTCTAGTCTCAAGGTCCTTCGATAAATCTCGTCTGCGCTTAGCATCGCAGACCCTTTCATCATCGACGGCCCGTACCATCTTCAAATTCTTGCCCGGTGTGTCACCCGCGATCCTGGGGGAACCACCCTAGACCGAGGAAGGGGTCGCGGCTCGACAACATCAGACCTGAAATAATAACAAAATATAAAAAAAGTTAATAACATACGATACAATCCGTAAAATTAAATAAAAACTACAAATCAACCATAAACCTATATATATATATATATATATATATATATATATATATATATATATATATATATAACATACATTTCATTTAAAAAAAATCAACTTCTTTAAAAAAATCTATAAGTTTTTTTGCGGCTGTGCACCATCGGTACGCAGGGCTGTATCGCTCGATACAGCCCAATACCATTGGTACAGACCAGCGCACCGATGGTGCTGCCTGGCGCACACCACCAGTGCGGTGCCGATCATTTTCCAGCAGACAATCGGGCTGGAAAATGGCCACCGAAATCTACCCTAAATTCTAATTTCTAACCTAAAATCTACCATAAATCCTAAATTCAAACCTAAAATTTAACCTTAATCTAATTCTAACAAAAATCTAACTAAATTCAATTTACAAATTAAAATTAGGGAACTTACGTAGTTAGTGGTGGTGGGTTTTTGTTCTTCACCGTGATAGAGGAGGAGGAGAAATGGAGGAAGAGGTGGTGGTTCACCGGAAAATGCTAGAGAGAGGTGGGAGATTTTGAGAGAAAAGAATTTTTAGAGTTTAGAGAGAAGTGAGAGGATTGAGGGAAGTGAGAGAAAGTTGTAAGAAAAAAATGGTGGATATGTGTTAGTAAAAAAAAGGCTTATATACCCCAAAACGAGTATTTAAAAAAAATTGGGTATACCTAAACCACAATTGGATATATATAGCTTGACCCTAAAAATACCGTGAAACATATGTTCATATTTGAAAAAAGCTAAAAATTTCTACCTAAATTATAATTTTTTTTATTTATTGAACGATAATAGAATATCGTCGATACGTAATTTTATTGTACCGTACAGATAATTATCGTTCGATAAATGATCCCAACGATATATAATACGATATTATCGCTGAGGGTTAAAAATCCGATACATATCGCGATACTAACCGTCACAAATTTTTATGTTTCGGATACCATTCATCCCACATTCAATGTTTAGTTCATCCCAATGTTTTAAACTAAATCTTAAACGGTAATAAACAACATAAAATTCCTAAAAAATCATAAACTGCACATATAACTCCACATTCAAAAACCATATTGAAATTGAATTTCGCCTATCAATATAAATAATAAATTTTGACAAAAATAAACATACCACCCATCACAAAACATACCACCCTCGATATGTTTAAAAAACTAAAAAATTACTGATACAATATAGTTCGCTCAAAATCGATAACCGGTTCGAGAAAATTTAAAACCCATCAAACTAAACTAATGTCTGTAGTCCAAAAATCTAACAAAATATCAAATCACGAGAAGAAAAACAAAGGTGTAATTGGCATCATCCATAATCAACCTATATAAAGAATACATCGAGTGATGTTTTAAGTTTGAAAGTATAAAAATGCTTTATTCGACAACAGTTTTGTAAATTTAATAGAACAAATTACAACCCGAGATAACAAAATCCGCTATCGCACCTCATTTCTATTAAATTGGGAAGCCAAAAATAATTCAAAATCTCTAAACACCTCACGTTCAATAATTTAAGGTTTCAATCAAACAACGTCTCCCACTTCCTATCGGACGGTTAGTAATTCCCTTATCAAGGCAGCGCGGCCTACTCATGACCGTCCATTGCAATCTTTCAAAGCTTCACATCAGGTGGAGCCCATTTAACTGACCATCGTTAATTCTTAACCACACCGTGGCTTAAAGTCTTAACTCTTTATCCTCTCTCTAGCACTGCTTCCGATCTTCAACCTCAAGCTCCTTTTATGGCGTCTGGAATCTTAAATCCCTAAAATCTAGGAAAGTCTGTCATCCAAACTTCGTTTTAGGAATCTCGACTTTCATATCTAGTCTTATCTTTCGATTTCTGAGTGTTAGCTCTCGATTATGATGGAAAAACGAAAGGGATCTTCGTTTCCTGAAGAGGTACTAGAACATGTTTGCACATTCATCCATTCAAAAGCTGACCGAAACTCGGTATCAGCAGTGTGCAAGTCGTGGTATGAGATTGAGCGGTGGTGTCGGAGACGTGTTTTCATCGGTAACTGCTATGCGGTGAGTCCGGCGCTGCTGATCCGGAGGTTCCCGGAGGTAAGATCTATAGAGCTGAAAGGGAAACCGCACTTTGCTGACTTCAATTTGGTGCCGGAAGGTTGGGGAGGATACGCTCGTCTATGGATCACGGCTATGGCTGCTGCTTATCCGTTGCTCGAGGAGTTAAGGATGAAGAGAATGGTTGTTAGTGATGAGTGCCTCGAGATTATTGTTAAATCCTTTAAGAACTTTAAAGTGCTTGTGCTGTTCTCGTGTGAAGGTTTCTCCACTGACGGGCTCGCTGCCATTGCTAGTGGTTGCAGGTTTGTTGTTCATCGGCTCTCTTTCCTTTGGTTATGATTTTCGTTGCCTTTCGTGCAAGATTCAGAATGATTTTATCAGATTATAATTGATTTTAAGATTCTTTCACGTTCTCATTGTTCGTGTTATTGCATTTAATTTCAATTTAATGGAGTCCTTTACTTTTTTTTGACTATATGCATTAGCCTTTGTTCCTATTGCTAGCTATTATGCTTGACTTTATATGATTGCTTTTAGTTTCTCACTTTGTTAATGGAGTAAACGCATAGGAATATCCTGTTGCCTTTAACTACAAAAAGGTTTTCAAGTACGATTTGTCCTTTGACTCAAGATGTTTTAGTTGAAAAATCATATTTTGGAATGTACTAATTATAGTGGATCTTGGTCTTTCATGTAATAAGTTAAAGTTGTTAATGATGATGCAGAAACCTGCAAGAGCTCGACATACGGGAGAGTGAAGTAGATGATCTAAGTGGACACTGGCTCAGCCATTTTCCAGATTCGTGCACGTCCCTGGTGTCTCTAAATTTTACAGCATTAGATTCTGAAGTTAATTTTTCAGCCCTAGAGCGGTTAGCTGGCAGGTGCCCCAATTTGAAATCTCTTCGTCTCAATTGTGCGGTGCCCCTTGACAGGCTTGTTGGCCTACTTCGCCGTGCACCTCAATTAGTTGAGTTAGGCACAGGGGCTTATTATCTTCCTGATTTACAGCCAGAGGTGTTTTCAAAGTTGCAGGGAGCCTTTTCAGGATGTAAAGAATTAAAAGCGTTGTCTGGGTTTTGGGATGTTAGCCCAGTTTACCTTCCTGCAGTCTATCCAATTTGTTCCACGATAACTTCGTTAAACTTTAGTAATGCAACTACCCGAAGCACTGATCTTACAAAGCTTGTTTGTCAGTGTCCAAAGTTGAAACGTCTTTGGGTGAGTTCGATATTTTGTGGTGTATTAACAGCTGCACTGAGTTTCTCATATCAATAATTTATCATTTGGCTTGATTAAATATACTTAGATGATTGATTTACAAATGATTGTTCTGGCGAAACTGTAGTATAAGAATTGCAATAAGGCAGAAATTATGAAATGCGTATATGAATGTATCGTATCAACATATGACTATATTCCACTTCCACTTTAATTTTTATGCTAGTTCCTCATTTTGACATTGGTAAGTGATTTTCTACAGGTAGTGGATTACATTGAAGATAGCGGGCTTGAGACTCTTGCATCGTCTTGCAAGGACCTGGAAGAATTGAGGGTGTTTCCATCGAACCCGTTTGCTGACGAACCAAATGTGTGTTTGACTGAATGTGGGCTCGTCTCTGTTTGCAAGGGTTGTCCAAAGTTGCAGTCAATTCTTTATTTCTGTCGGCGAATGACTAATGATGCCTTAGTAACCATCGCCATGAATCGACCAAACATGATCCGCTTTCGCCTTTGTATTATTGAGCCATGGACCCCTGATTACATAACCTTTCAACCACTTGATGTAGGATTCGGAGCCATAGTCGAGCACTGCAAGAATCTCCGTCGGCTTTCCCTTTCCGGTCTCCTCACAGACAATGCGTTCGAATACATTGGAAAATATGCCAAAAAGCTAGAGATGTTGTCTGTTGCATTTGCTGGGGATAGCGACTTGGGACTCCATCATGTGTTATCCGGATGTGACAGTTTAAGGAAATTAGAAATCAGGGATTGCCCTTTTGGGGATAAGCCCCTTTTGGCCAACGCTGCAAAGCTGGAGACAATGCGATCCCTTTGGATGTCTTCATGCTCCGTGAGTTTTGGAGCTTGTAAGAAACTTGCTCAGCAGATGCCGATGCTCAATGTAGAAGTAATAGATGAAAGAGGTCCTCCGAATTCAAGGCCCGAAAGCTGTCCTGTTGAGAAGCTTTACGTATACAGAACAGTTGCCGGTCCCAGGCTTGACAAACCTGATTTTGTTTGGAATGTTAGTGAAAAGGATATAGTGATCAAGCCTCTAATCTAACATAATTTATTTCTTCTGGTAGATCTCTAATGAAATCGACGACAAGTTGTTTCTCAATGCTTGATATGATTCATGTCAAGGGAAAGAGTTAACATAAGCGAAGGATTAAAGAGATTGAAGACAAAGAGAGGAACCCTGGGGTTCTGATTACTATTAAAAGCTCAATAAAGAGAGGAGAAAGAGAAACCCTCTTGTTATGTTTGCCTTTCAGGTCTGAAGATTTTTCCTTCATCAGTAAAAAGAAAATCTCGTGGGAAAAAAGAAAGTTAAATGTACTTTGTATTTCTGTAACCTATTTCATTGTTGTGTATTGAAACGCATTTTGTTAGCTAAAGAAATCAAGTTCTTAAAAACTTGTTGAATCTGAGGTTCTACTGTATTCTGTCTTGCAGATTTTAGTTGTTCTGTATATCCCGAGGTAGAGTTAATTAATTTCAGGTTGCCTGTTGCAGGTTGCAGAGGTTGGGGTTGTATTGTATGGTCACTGTCCCTTTTGTTTTTAGGCTTCGAATTTATACTATATTAAGTACTCGACTGCTGTGCCACGTGATGGAATCGCGGGACTGCTCTGCAATATAAACTTTTCTTTTGCCTCTCTCTCTATTATCTGTCAAAGTCATCTGATTCCACGGCTTAAAATTAATGGCCTAATTAGTAGTATTATATATACAGTACAATTATATTGATTGGGCTATGTTGTTTACATTCATATAATGTTAGAATGATTTTTAGGTGAGAGGTAAATTAATATTTGATTTTATTATTAATAATATATCTATTTCTTATTTCATCTACTTACATTTATTTAACAACATTAAATTTCTATCAAATTTATAAGGATTTAACCATTATAACATGAAGATGAAATAATCCTAATGAGTTAATTTTTTCTTGGATCAAAGACCTAAATGTTAAATTTTATTTAGTAGATTATTAATTTATCAATACATACAAACTATTTTTTTTAATTAAGGACTTTTATTGAATAAGAGAAAATTACAAGCCTTTAAAGCAATATTACAAAAAATTGAAAGCTAAACCGGGAAGACCATCTTCTTATTCACTAAGAACCAGAGCGAAACCCTAATCTGTAAGTCTCAAATAACCCAAATTAAAGCTCTCCAACAAAGCTATGGCCTTCAACTTCGAAGGAGCCTCCAAGCCATTAAAATCAAAGTTCAATTGAACCATCAAGGCTTCTTTAGCAACCCAATCAGCCCCTAGGTTTTGCTCACGGAAGATATGCCTTACAACCATATCAGGCTTGATCAGCCTCATACAACAACGCAATAAAGGATCCAGGTACCAAGTTGAGTTACCATAGAGCAAAAGATTGACCAAAATCAACGAATCCATTTCAACGTCAACTCTACTCAGCCCCAGACTATTACACAGTCTCAAACCATCGAGTAAAGCACGACACTCAGCTATCAATGGAGAACCTTTGCCATACAATCTGCCAATGCCTCCGACGATACTACCGTTGCTGTCCCTGATAAGAGCACCACCACCAGACTCATGGTTAAAGGTACAAGCTCCATCGATGTTTATTTTATAACGACCTTGCTTAGGATTTTTCCATTTCAAAAACAGCGGCTTGTTCGAAGTCTTTATTTGATTTACACAGTCAATGGTAACAACATCTTTTCCATATCTACCAAAATGCTTCTTGGTCAGAACTTTCGCATGATCAAGACTAGTTAGAATGTAGATAATATGCATGATTATTGACTTTGCGTTAGTAGCTTCGTTGTTGAGTTTCTTGTTGTTTCGCCCTGACCAAATAGACCAAACTATTATTGCAAGCAGAATTGTGAATATGTCACAACTCCTTTGAGCAGCCCAATACCACTTCATGATGATGTGGGAAAGTGTCATATAGGGTTGAACCTGTACGTTGAAAATCTCACTAAAATGAAGCCAAACAGCCCAAGCTTGAGGACATTGCACCATAACATGGTTAGTACTTTCAGTGTTATTACAATGGACACACTTAGAAGCCAGTTGAATGTTTTTTTTGCATAACATCATCAGTAGGAACCCAATTATGAAGTGCTCTCCATAATAAGAAAGAACATTTTTTAGGGACAATGATCAGAACAGCTTCTAGCAAGATGAGAAGCTGCAGTACAATCAAAGCAGTCCAACCGAGAAGAACTATACAAAACACGATCCAACCTTCTCCATTTATGCCCATTAGACCAAGTAAAGGGACAACCAGTGAACCCAGCATCAATAAGACCACAGTCCATAATAAGACCGTTAAACTCATCCATTCCTCTTTGATTAATAGTGGTACAAGCCAACTGCTCTTGAATACTAGTAATTATATTAAAGTCACCAAACATAATCCACTGATGAGAACCAACATCAAGACTCCTTATTGAATCCCAAAGCAAAACTCTCTGATCTTTTCTACACTTAGCATAAACAACAGACACATAAAACCATTTGTTCACAGAAGAATGACAAACCTTAAGATGAAGAAGCTGCTCAGTATCAAAGACCACATCCACCTTGTAATCATGGTGCCAAAACATCCAAATCTTATTACTCACATTACAACTATACCCACTCAACTTCAATTTCCTGGCCACCAAACTCATTTTATCAGCCTTCACAAAAGGCTCTTGAACTGCAACAAAGCTAGCCTTTTCAGAAATAACCAAATACTTTAACCTTTGCATCGTTTCTTTACTTGCAAGCTCTCTTGCATTCCAATTAATCAAAGTAATGGTCATTAGTCAGGAGCAGGTTTATGGGCTCTTTTGAGCTTCATAATCTTAGAAGAAACAGGACCCTTTGAGCTCCATATCTTTGGCACCTTCTTAGACTTCTGAGACTCCTGTCTTTTATTCCTACCTTTCTCAAACTTATCTTTTACAGGAGAACAAACAAGACTACCATCATGCTTTGGAGAATTATGAATATCCTCACTCAAAATTTCAAACATATTTCTTCTTTCCAATGTTTTCAATGCATCTATCATTTCATCTTCATTAACAGGATCAAGAGAACCACTATTCTCAACAGATTTAACCATTCGAAAAGAGAAACTATAAGATTCCAGATCAACCTGCCTAGAACTGTCAACAATCTTATCAACCATAATTGATTTCAACATCCGACCAGTGACTTTATCTTTAACAGCACCAGACTGAACCTCTTGATCAGATAAACCATTTAAATCTTGTTGAACCTTTTCTCTAACATACTCATTAACTTTATGAGAGCAAGAAACCTGATCAGGCACACCTGAGCCATCAAGACCAGGCCCATTATCTTGACCATTTGTTAAGATCTTTCTATAAGGCAACAACTTCTTGCAATTGTCCTTTGAATGACCAATATGAGCACAATGACTACAATACAAAGGAGTTTTGTCATACACAAGATCAATCCAGTAACTGTCATCTTCACCAAATTTTAACTGAATCTTGTGAACTAAAGGCTTAGACACATCTACTTCAACCCAAAAACTACAGCAATTTTGCCTAGCCCTATTAACAGCAGGCACCCAGACCTTCAACGGAGTTCCCAAGATCTTCGCTATTTCATTAATCCTAGACCTGTTGAACAAAAACTCTGGCAGACTTGGAAGAGAAACCCAGATCGGCGTATATGGACACTCAAGATTAGGATCAAAACTTGGTGTCCATTTCAACAACCGCATCGTCTTACTACCCAAAACCCAGACATTTCTTGACCATAGCTTCATGAAATCATCAATCTTAGAGAATTCAACAAAAATATGTTTGTAATCCCAGACAGAAACACTATAGCTCCCAACAAACTTAAATTTTGACAAAAAGTTCCTGAAACTTTCCATAGAAGGCTTACCAGTGGCGAATTTTGCTATCAGAAACTTTCCATAGAAGGCTTACCAATGGCGAATTTTGCTATCAGAGTATGTTTTGAGATCTTCATCAACTTCTCCTTACCTCCAACATCAAAAGTGATAACTGGAAATTCATTCTTCAGAGAAACAGAGACGATTGAATGTTCAAATTATGTTTTCTTGATTCCTTACTTAGATCCTCAAAAACCGGATTAGAGATTACATTACATTCCTTCTCCTGAAACTCTGAAACCACCCTACTCTGTTTTCCTTCCTGAGGAAGAGTTGATTCCTGAGACGAATGAAGATTAACAGCCATAATCAAAATAAAATAAACAACGAACTTCAAAAATTAGCTCCCAATGAGGATCGAACTCACGACCTTTCCCTTACGAAGGGAACGCACTACCACTATGCTATGGAAGCAGCGTGTTATTAATACATACAAACTAATTATTAAATTAGTCACATATTTTCATTTTCGAGTATTAAAATATTTTAAAGCTGTTTATCACAAATTCAAATTACAGTGATATGATTTTTTTTAAATTTGTAGTTTTAAATTTATGTTTGGTTTTTTGATTTATTAGTGTTAAAATAAGAATCTAAAATAATTTTTAATTTTTATACATTTTGTTGAAGTTATTTTTAATGTTTTAATTAGAATTTAGTGTTTTTATTATTAGAAACTTGTACAATAGTAGGTTTCTGAATTATATTATTTATGGCGGATATTATGTATTTACTTTTGCTTATGTTTATTAAGTTTGATTTGTTCTGGTAAAAATCACATAAATTTTATATTAGAGTGCGAAATACTTTTAAGCTCACGCATAATATCGAAATATAAATATAAAAATGGGATAAATTTTGTATTTTTATGGTAAATATTTTCTTTTTATATTTAGACATGTTATTGTTATACTATAATGAGAAGATATTTTCATATAATATTATTATTTTTAATATTTTAAAACGCGTGATTCTTAGTTCCTCAATCTCAAAATCCATCATCCGAATCAAATAAAATAAAAAACTTGCAGCTATGAAAATGCGATATGTATACGGCTGTATTGTCGCATATAAAATTTAATGGTTCATTATCCACCAAGTTTATAGATTTTCGTGGTTCATCATCAGACAAACCTAACAAATTATGAAAAGATCATTGATTTTTTTATTTTAAAGCAAACTAACACAAATAATTTTTTTTAAATTACGAGCAACCTACATCCTCATATATGTTGTGTCTTATGAATAGACAATTTATATGTTTAATAAATTATGTTATTAAAAAATACTATATTGTATTGAAGTTATAATTTATTTGTTGATAATCATAATATCATATTATCTTATATTAAGTTTACTGTTGTTCGTAGGAGTTTAAAGAAATTAAATTTTATTTTTTCATCATGTATATATTGTTTCAAAATTATGATTTAAATAAACAAATTAGAGTATATGCTTAGATTTGGAGTCACTCATGTGCGTTGTTATTGATACATTTATAAGCTCGACTTAGAACGGATTTTTTGTTGGAAATAATTATGTAAAATGACATATAAAACCCACAATCTTCCAATACCATTTTGGGGTGAGATCGCAATTTTAGAGTATTTAGTAACGAGCAAAGCTAAATAGAGACCCCATTTGGCTATAATGAGACCATTTTATAATAAGACCTATTTTGGCTATAATGAGACCCCAAAAATAACAAATTTACCCTTGATATATAAAAGCTTCATTTCAGCCTAACTCTTCTCTTTTCTCTCTTTCTACACAAAAAACTCTCAAAATCGGCCCAAAAAATGCAACATTTCTCAAATCCGAACTCACAAACACGTCAAGGTATGAATCCTATAGTTATTGATGTAATTTTAATACATTTTAGTTAGGTTTTTTGAGTGATATTTAGAGTTCTAGGTTTTTTTAGAAAAGTCGAATTTTCATCTAAAATGTTGTTATTTTTTTTTTGAATTTTTTTGTAGATATGTGTTAGTCTTGTGATTATCGACATGTTGGTACCAGTTTTGTTGAATTTGGTTGGGTTTTTTGGGATTTGGGTTCGATTTGAATCTTAGGGTTTGGAATTGCTGTTTGTGCAAGACCGCGAGCAAGACACACGCGATTATGCACGATTCGCGAATTGCGAGTTCACAAATCGTGCAGGATCGCGTACGGCTTGCTCGCGATCTTGCACAAACATCAATGGTGAAATTGTGAATTGTCCGTTTGTAATTTCACCAAAATTGAGCACGCTCCGTGCGCGAATTTGTTTGTTTTGCTACCTTCTCCTATTTTATTCCCCAAAATTACTTGCATATTCACGGTGATTTTATTTCTTGTATTTCAGCATGCCTCGCACACAACATACACGTGTTCGTAATTCAGGATCGGAAAGTGATAACAAGCAAGAGGAGGCTGTTTCACGTTCATGGTCACAGTTACGGTCTATCGGACAGTTGAAACAGCAACTAATAAGAAAATCACTACTTGAAACAGCCACTAATACGAAAATCACAACTTCAAACAACAACTAATAAGAAAATCACAGCTTCAAGTAACAACCGCTAAGAAAATCACAACTTCAAATAACATTAGTGGAAGGCTTAGTCGTATCTAAGTTTGTATTCCACATCATCCACTCCCCCCTTGCAATAATCCTGTCCTCTAGAAATGCTACCATATCCCTCGTGATGGAGTCTATCAAGCTCAGGTTCCAGACGGAAGTTGCTTCTTGCTTAATTAACGATGGCAAGAAACACAAACGCTGTATTGGCTTGCAAAAAAATGTATATGCGTTTGATCTGGTCACGAGTACGCACAACGAGACCTCTTGTACCTAAATGGCCGTAGTTTATACATATTACATAGGACACGCTCGAAAAAATGATCGCTGGTATCTTCCCTAAGTATTTGGCGGGCAATCTTCACTGCTTGAAGCATATGGCAGTCTTCGTCCGCCGTAAACTCCATATGTAAACGTTAACGAGTTTTATATTTTTGGGAATGCTATATGTTTGGCAAGTGTCTTATTTTTCTTGATTTTATGTTCTATTTTATAGGGGGCAAGTCAATTTTGGTGGGCGTTTAATATTTGGATAGGGTCTCATTATAGCAATATTCATACCCTTTTGAATTTTGAATGCAGTGTTGTCCTAAGCTATAATGGGACCCTGCTTCTAACCCACGTGGGTTGTAATAATGATCATGGATATGTGTGTATTTTTGTATATATTATGTGTCACAATATTAGTCGCCTATTCAGATTACGTTATCCTTACCTTACATGTGTTATGCGATTAGAATGACAATTTTATAATATTGTTAATTGTTTTTTGGTTTTGGACTCAAGAACTAAAAAAATGTGAAAAATGTCAAAATTGTCACTACTTTAAGCTACTTTCAAGTTGTTTTTTGGCCTCTTTTAAGATTTTTTTTATCACACAAATTTCAAATCATTCGAGTAAAATGACTAATGTATAATATTGGTAAAAAAATTGAGTTTTGGACTCGGAAAAGTTACAAAATAAGAAAATTACAAAATTTCCAGTAGTATTTGCGAACATGGAATGCTGTAAATTGTCAAATTCGTGAACACCAAACGTTGTAATTGGGCAGAATCGTGAAATTCCCATGCGCATGTTTAAGCAACCGAATCCTTAGGTTCCAAAATATGACTTCTAGTGGGATCAATGATTTGCATCATCCTATTTATGACGTGATCTTGGACGTGTTGCCGTAACCGCGGATGGTGCTATCTATTCATGAGAGTTTTCTCGTGAGCTCGTCTTCGGTACCAACTTCATCATTAGGTTTGATCTTTAATGTACTCCAATAAACATCACACTCATCTTTTCTAACCGCCATTCCTTGTTTATAAATCAAAGCTAATTCGCATGCACATGGTAAATTATGAGTTGTCCTAATAACACACCCACACATTCCCGGAGTGAACCATATTTTCAAGGCCGTTGCGAGATTTGTCTCTATTATTTCTATAGCCGTACGTGAAAGTTCACATTTGACATCCTTGTAGATAGTTTTGTTAGGCCCCCTAGTTGAGTTTTTTGGACAATATCTACTACGCTCGAATGATTCAAACATGTTAGAGTGTTGAGCGGTAAGCAATGCATGAACATTTTTCCAAAATTTCTCAAACGTGCATAGACTACTACCAATTGCCCGCTTGAGGCTCGAGTGAGCACTCTCCGCCCTATAACGTGAGATAAAATAAATTAGATTTCTAACACTTAATATTAAAAACTATTGTGTGGAGATAGAAATATAACTCACCGATTGCTAGTTTGGTTGTCCAAATTTTTAAATTTGTTCGTGTGAATATTGAGAAATTTGTGTCCATAATCGTCAATCCATTGCTTCATAACGTACTCGACAACCATTGGACAAAATGCGTACGTGTGGTGCAATTCGGCAAGGTTTTTGTTATAATCTTCGAGCGTGGCTGAATAGGCAACCCTTTGGTAATATTCGACGAACTCATCGGCCATGTCCGAATTCGGTAAAACTTTCTTAGCGTAAAAGTTGATGTTCCTACTAATATGCCAATTGCATAGCATATGAGTTGCATCCGGAAATATATCATCGATAGCATTCATTAAAGCGAACTCCCTATCGGTGACGATACTGTTAGGTAATGCGCATTTGTTGTTCATCAACACCTTCTTTAGAACGCTTAATCCCCAAGTGTAGTTCTCTTGTTTCTCAGAGCTAAGAAATACAAAAGCAACACAAAATGTCTTATTCGTCAAAGTTTGGCCAACTATTTCTAGTAAAGGCATCTTATACCTTGTAGTCTTATAAGTGCTATCCATCATAAGAACTTCAGGAAAAGTGCGCATGAAATTGATGCTTTTAGGATGTGCAAAAAACAACTCGAGGATCTCGTCCATTGCTTCACAAGTTCGCTCCCAAACATAGTACTCGTGTTCTTTTAACTTAGAAAACAAGTATTGCATTTGGGTCTTGCCCGCTTTATCAACCAAATCATGTTTTTGCCGCATGTTGTATATCGTGCGCATGCTTGATACATTTTACGGGTCTTTAATCTTCAAATCGCGGTATATCTCTCTTAGTCGAGAACCGACTTCCGTTTGACTACGAACGAACAATTGTTCTTCGACTTTTAGTCTAGCGGCTCGTGGGTGACCATCCGAGTGCAAAAATGGTTCGTGGTTGTGTTTCCCGTTTAGCACTATCAATTTCCAATAACCTGGTTCGCTTTAAAACCAAACACCCTCTTAGATAGAACGAACACCCGCATTTTTTCGATGAACATTCTCGGCGCTTCTTAACATACCCCGGTTTGGGGTTAGGTTTGTAAACCCCGTGCCCTTCGCACCTAAAATATATCCTAGGAGTTTTCATACTTTTGCTACCGTCGTCGTTTTTACTACGTAGCACAATAAATCCTAGTTTTATGCTTTCAGACTCGACCCAATCGATCAAATAGGCTTTGGTATACAAGGTTTCCGTACTAAACACTTTCGTGCAATCGGCCATCGAACAAGACGGTTGATCCGGTCCCTACAAATGGTCTGTTTCAATTATATAAAAACATACTTAATTGTAACCAATCATCTAATTTGCATCCGTAAAAAAATAGCATAACAGGTCTAAATCGTGAATACCAAGTGTGAGTATTTGGCAAAATCGCGAATTGGTCGTTCGCATATATGCCTAATGGACGAAAGGACAACTCGCATATTTGGCCAAATCATCAACTAGCCGTTTGTCCATTAGGCATATCCACGAAAAGCCAGTTCGCGATTTGGCCTATTTTGGACGTTCCCATCTGCGCACCCTGGGTTCGCAGTTCGTCCTATTTGTAGCGCTAGCAGCGCTATATTTGCACGGAAACTAAAAAAATACGAAAAATTACCCCATCTTGGGTTTCCAGACGGTCCGTCAACGGCTCCTTCTCCTTCGACGCAAAATCATCAATATTGCAGCTGAAATCTTCATTCAAATCACTCAAATCTATGGTTTTTTTTTATGTTTTTAGAATTTTTAAAAAGAGAAAGCTTAAAGGAAAAGTAAAAGAAAATTGATTTTTTGTTACAAACTTGATCTTATAAATGAAGGGTAAAATGGACATTTCACATTAAAAAAAATTATGATTTTAAGGTCTCATTATAGCCAAATGCGATCCCAATATAACCTAGTCCTTTAGTGACCTAACATGTCCAATAATGACCGAAAACTTGTCGAAGTTACAATCAACAGAGAGCAATTGTTGAAGTTACAATCAATAAAGCAATGGTTGACAACCTCTTTACTTACCTACTAATAAAATTCATAATCTTAACTGATATAGTTGTAATATGTTGAACATTTTATGTTTTTCTAAATTATGTTATCCTAAAAAATTTCACTATAGTTACTAATTACGAATTCAAGCCTAAAATTAACCCTGCAACCAAAAACATACTAAACCAGATAAGATATATCTAATCAAAGTATACAATCACCAAATAAAGAACACTATCACCTATTGTGAAGACAATATTACTTTTATTAATTTATTTTTTGATGTTGTAATGTATACCATATACAATTTATTAGATAGGATGGTGTCAACCCGTAAAAACCAGCGCGTAAGAAAGAAGTTGTGTGTGCTGGATGGATAAGACTTTGTGTGAAATACTTTCAAATTTTGAATTTTTATATGATTTGAGATAACCAAACCTAACATGATGTATTGCAAAGAGCCGAATGACTATAAGTGTGAGTTAATTGATAATGATCTTATAAAAAACCTAACCCACAATACGTTCTCCAAACGCGACATATATGAATCATATAAACATATATTAGAAATGCGATTCTGTAATTGTTTTCTAATATTATTGTTATGCTATTTTATTATTGGATATCACATCTATTAATTTGTACTCTACTAATTGATGTAAACGGAAATATTGGAAGAGAAATCAGACAAAGATTAATATTTAATTTTTTTTATTTTGTATAATTAAGGCTATATTATTAATTTATTTATTTGTAATGGTCCTAATAGGCTTTAGACTACGGGTTTGGATAAGTGAATTAGCCCACCGAGTTAGCTTGGTATATTGGGCTTTTTAAGCTAATTCGGCATATAAAAAGTTTTTACAAGATATTTATGAGATATAAAGCATTCACTCCTAAAATCAGATTCTCTTTCTAAACATTTACTTCATCAGTTTTTTTATCTTTTTACTCATCACTAAAAATTAATTACTTCTTACCACATTACTAAATAGCCCCTGAGATAAAACTCTTCCATATCAAATTGGCGACCACAATAGGAATCCAAAAAGGTACCCGGATAATGAAATCCGAAAGCTATCATACAAAAAATCGTCTTTGAAACCCTCCGAAACATGAATCCTAATATACAAATAAATCCTACCATAGAGAATGAAGGAGTTGAGATCAAAGAAGTGTCTCTCCAGACACCATATACGAATGATGAACACTAAGAAATGTTTCACATGCGAGAGAAGTGATACCAATTACGAGGAGAAATTGTGGAATTGAGGTCTGAAAGAGAAGATGAGGTGAATCTTATGTGTAAGGGTCAAACATAAAATCAAAAGTCGGATGGGAAAAAGGGTGATCCCTAACATAGTCAAAAGAAACACCAAGTGGCACAGTCTAAAAAAATCATCAAACTTAACAAAAGAAACGTGGAACCAAGGATTATTCTAGTTTTTCGAAATGTAGCAAAGGCTCAACTTCTGAGTCTGAAGTATCATCATCTTATTCAAGTAATGATCATTATAATAGGATGAGAAAAGGTCACCGTGAGAAATATTGGTCGAAGAAATGTTCGAACTAACATCACAAGTCAAACAAACAAGACTCTTCGGGTAAAATAAAAACACCAAAAGAATAAAAAGAAGAAAAAATAGTGACAATAAAAGTGAAGAGATAAGGAGATCATAGCATAGAGCATGTGGTGAGTGATCGATTTGATATCCAATTCGAACCAGATATATTTGCCACATCTAGTGAAGATCATCAATTCAACCAATGACATAATTGGAGGTAGTCACTCTTATCTGTAGAAATTATATCCGATCATTTACCCAGGAAATTTGATATCTTTACGATGAAAAAGTTCGATGAGAGAAAAAATCTGGATAACCACCTCGAATAATTCAAGAATTTCATGTTGAAGTTTGACGATGATTAGAAGTTTTTGTGTAGGATTTTTTCTCAAACCTTTATAAGAAAGTTCCTTAAAGTGGTATAAACGACTTCCACGGGGGTTAATCAAGAACTTTGATATGTTCTGGATGTATTTCCGAAGACATTTTGTGAGAATCAAAGAACTTTGAAAAAATATACACACAATAATCCATTTTCAGCACTTTGTTGGAAAGACTTTGAAGGAGTGTACCAAATACTATGTAAATCCTAAAGATGGTTTACAAGATTGTTTCAAACAAGTAGCCATAGTAACTTTTAGACAAGAGATCCTAGCTGAGGAATCAACTGATATTGCTACCTGGAAAACATTATTGACATGAGGAGGATTAGAAGAAACAAAAAGATTGAAGTTGCCCAATCAATCTAAGGGTAGTTTTTCAGCCTCTCAATAACAAACTACAACTAGTTATCCTCCAAAGGAATCCATACATAATTTTTATTGATCTAAGGCTAACCAATATTCTTAGAGGCAAAAAGTTAGACCTAGAGTAATTCAGTGGGTTCAACCTGATTATTTTACAGAGTTAACTGAAACTGTTGTAACCATTTATGACAAGTCAAAGAATTTTGTGCAGTTTCGAAGCCCACTACCCATTCAAACTCCGAAGGAAAATCAAAATACCCTGATATGTAGGTATAATAATGATGTGGGGAATGATACCAATAATTGTATTGCTTTAAAGAAATAAATTTAAACGTTGATTGTGAATGGTAAACTAACCATTTTTATCAAAGTATAAGTGGGAAATAGACCACTACCGAACATGAGCGAGGCAAAAGTAGGACAATCTATTGTTCAAAGAGAGGCCATAGAAGCATCACCCAAACATAAAAATGCTATACCGAACAGTACACTGAGTTTGATGAGGATTCAGAGTATTTAGATCCCGATCCGGACCGAGGCGGGATTATGATGATAAGTGAAAAGAATGAAAGTGTCTCCAAATTATGTCAATTCTTTGAATCATTGTCCATTTTTTGGGGGAAGGAAGGAGGGGGGGGGGGGGGTACTGTAACAACCCCATTGCGTTGATCTAATAAAAGACACATAGTCAACTTGACTACCCAACTATAATGGAAAATATCTATCCATTTATATCATAATTGGATTCCATTTATTATACTCGATGAGGATGATTTGAAAGAAGTTGTTAGGTTATATGAGGATGTTTTGCTGATTGGGACTGCAGTTTAGGGAATGAAAATCTGAAATTTTGATTGACACTGGAAATTCAGCCAATGTCTTATTTTTATCTAATTATAAGAAAATGAAGGACCCATCTGTAATTCTCTGGTCGAATAGAATGGTATAAGGATTTATGAGGAGCTCTATCAATGTCGTTGAGGAGTTCAAAAGCAAAACCATCCTAAAAAAGGACCATTTTAAGAAGATAATCAAGGTACTTTTTTTGTGGTGGTTGGTGGTCCAACTCCTTATGATGGTCTCTTTGGTAGATCATGGTTATCAAGAATGCATGCTATTGCATCAATAGTTCACCAATGATTGAAGTATGCAGTTGGGGGCCAGGTGAGAGTCGTTCGAAGAAACCAAAAAAATGGTCAGAGAATGTTATGTTACTCTTTGGCCCCAAAAGCATTAGAGAATGTGACAACCAAGAAGGAATAACAATTACTAGAATTCTCTTTAGATTCAAGAAAAATTGATTGATCCAAAAGAGACTCATAATGGTTATTCTGGATGAAAATGTTGAATTACACACTTTTCCGGATGGAAAATGTGTTAAGATTGGAGCCAAATTACCATATGAAGTAAAGAGAAAGCTTATCTTTCTTATCTGAGAATTTGCATATGTTTTCTTGGTGTACTGAAGATGTAACGGATGTACCTGCAAGCATTATTTCCCACAAGATATATATACGACACGATGTGCGCATTATTATATAGAAATTGATGAATGTTTTGATGAAAAAGTATGAAATCATTTTTAAGAGGTAGATCGACTGACAAAATTTAAGCATATTCTGGAATCTCACAACCCGTTATGGACCGCTAGTCTGATGCTTGTAAGAAAAAGAATGAAAAATAACATATGTGTATTGATTTAACATACCTAAATAGATCATGTCTAAAAGATCCATTCCTCGTCCCCCGAATAGATCAGTTGATAAATTCTAATTCTGGTAACAAGTTGCTATCATTCATTGATGCATTTGCTGGGTAAAATCAGATACAAATGTATCCGAAGGATCAGGATCACTCCACGTTCATAACAGATAGGGGTCTCTATAGTTATAAGGTTATGCACTTTGGTTTGAAAAATGCTAGAACTACTTACCAACATCTTGTGCGTAAGGATTTTATTGGTCATATTGGAAAAAATATTAAGGTTTACATTGGTGATATCCGATAAAGAGCTTAAGAGATGAGGATCGTTTTTGCGATCTTAAAGAAACCCTCTCCAATTTGAAAGCTATCAATTTGAAGTTATACCTAGAGAAGTTCACGTTCGGAGTATGGTCCATAAATATTTTAGGTATATTATAAATGAGAAACATATTCAAGCTGACCTAGTGCAATTGAGTGCATTATTTACAATGGACCCTTCTAGATCCACCAAAGAGGTTCAAATACTGACTGGAAGACTGGTTGCATTGAACAGATTCATATCCAGGTTTTTGGACAAGTATGCACCAATTTTACAACTTTTAATAAATGTCAAAAAGTTTAACTGGTCTCCGAATTATGCTGAGACATTTGTTAAAATCAAAGAACACTTGTCCTCACCGGAGACATTAACCAAGCTAATAATAGGTGAGAGGATCTATATTTACGTTGCAGTATCAAATTATGCTGTAAGTGTAGTTTTAGTCCGGAAGTCGATGGTTACCCTCGTCCTGTTTACTATGGTAGCAAAAGTATGTTAGATACTGAAAAACTGTATTTGAAGTTGGAAAAGTTGGCATTGGCCTCTGTGGTAGCAGCCAAAAAAATGAGAGCTTATTTTCAAGAACACTTTATTAATGTTGAACCTCTTTCCCACTTAAGAATATTCTACAAAATCTGGATGTATCAAGTCAGATGACCAAGTGATTTGTTGAATTATGAGATTATAATATTGATTTCGCTCATCGAACAAGAATCAAAGCACAGCCTGTAGCAGATTTCTTGGTTGAATTCAACTTGGAGCGTCCGTATATTGAAACTCATATCGAAAAGCCTATGAAATAATGGGTAGTCCGAACTGATAGTGGGCTAATTATGATGGGTTGTGGGGTAGGAATTCGTTTATTATTTCTATTCAGAGATTCAGTATACCAAGCAATACACTTTGGTTTTTATGGCATATAAAAATGATACTGAGTATGAGGTAAAAATAACAGAGTTAAGACTGGCCCAAAGTTGTGGTGCCAAAAAAGTTCGATTGATAAGTGACTTACAACGACTCATACATCATGCTCAAGGCCAATCCAAAGCTAGAAATAAGCAGGTTGTGAATTATTTAGATTTATTGAGGGATACATTAGCCTTCTTCAAATATGTAGAATTGAGCATGTGCGACAAGTTAAAAATTTGATGGCTGATTCCTTAGGTACTATTGCTTACTCCAAAGTGTATCCTTAGATCTTAATACAATAATGCTCTTCATATTAGTAAACTTTGAAGTTGGGACAAGCACCGAAGAAAGTTTCCAAGTTTCAACAGTAAGAAACAGGGATTGGAGACATGCGATCAAAAAGTTTATTACTAATGGAAGTTTGCATGTTGATAAAGTGTTGGCTAAGAAATTAAAGTTTAGAGCACATGACTTTGTAGTCTTGAGGGATTTCCTCTATAATAAATCATTTAGCAGGCCTTTGTTATGATTCATTCGGTACGTTGAATCCCATGTAATTTTATCTGAATTACATGACGGGGAAGGATCTGCCCATTGTGGCTACAAAACTTTAACCAATAGGGTTCTATTGGCAGGCTATTATTGGCCTTCCATCATGGCAGATGCTAAATATTTAGTCCAAGCAAACAAAATATCTTACCTTTCTCACAAGAGAAGTTTGAAGGCATCATAACCCAAATCATTAAGAGAAGTCAAATAGGCCAGATTTTAGAAGACTTTTACCCTATATGGATTACTTAATCTCGTGTTGGTAAAAAAACATGACAAATGGAACATATATGTAGACTTCATATAACTTTATAAAGTTTTCTCGAAGGATTTAGTAAAAGTATCATGCATCAAACAAGTGGTGGATGCCACCTCAAGAAACAAAATGCAATCCTTCATGGATGCTTACTCCAGATACAATTAGATAGAGATGTATACAGATGATGAAGACCACAAAACCTTCATAACCTAATGAGGGCTACATTGCTAATAATGACTTACTAAATACTGGTATTTAAAATATTTTCTAGTCAACCCATATAAAATCTACAAACATCCAATGATGCTACTCTATTAAAAGTAGTTAGGACACTAACCACTTGGAAATCCTCGCGGAAACTTTAAAAACCATTTGAAAAATAAAGTTAAGCTAAACTGATAGATGTTCAGAGTCCAATCAAAAAGGTTTTGGGGGTATCTGGTTAACAAAAATAGTATCTAGGCATATCTCATACAATTGTCTAATAGAGTCTATGGAACCTCCATGCAACACAAATGAAGTATATAAATTGGTAAGAAGGTTGGCCGCTCTCAATTGGTTCATCTCTAAATCCTCAGATAAATGTTATCCATTTTTCAAAATTCTAATGAGGGTCCAATACTTCAATTGGAAACCGGAATGCAACACAACAAGCATAAGAATTAAGGAAAGCTAGCCTATTCCAAGGTCCTGAAAATAGAAATCTAATAACCTACTTGAAGAAGCTGCATAATAAAGCTATCAAACTTGAACAATTCGAATACAAACAAGTAACTCAATAGAAAATATAGTGGTTGATGCACTTGCTTCCTCATGATATACTGAATCTAGTCAATGAGTTGTTCTCTAAGAGAAAACCAATTTCTCGGCCCAAGCAAACCAATCTAAAAAGATCAACATTGTAGCTCATGGTTATAACTAAACCTCTAGACTCAAAAACCCCATTGAGGAGTATCCTACCCAAAAAATGTTAGCTACAAAATAACAGAGGCATAATTATAAAAATAAAATCTGACCGATATGTATGGCTAGTTGGTGCATTATATCATCATAGATTAACCAAACCGCTTCTCAGATGCCCCGATTCCGAAGAGTCAACATTTATCATAAAATAAATTTGTAAAAGAAAAAAAATGTCTATTATGGGTAAAAGACTATTCACATAAGTATCTTATTATATATTATTTTTTTTGGAGTGAAAATAAGAAACAAACGAAATTAGATGGCTCAAAGTAATAAGTTGCATGCATTTCTAGAGAGGGAGTAAACATGATGACATGCATCATAGACGTGCACATATGTTTTAAATACCACATGTGAAAGTGAATGTCCTTTTTCTCAACCGTTTGATGCATTCTGACCCTAACCTTTATTTTTAAAATAATTAAAATTGTTAGTTTAAAAAATATTAAAGAGTTATAATGATCACTCCTCTCAGTATAAATATTTATCTTCTTATTCTTTTGCTTTTTTTAGGAAACCGTTAAGTGTTGAAGCTTTTATTATATTTTTTATTATTTTATCTTTAACTTTTAAATATATCAAATTCAACTTCTTCTAACTCCTCATCTTAGCAATTTTATTATGATATTTTATTTCATATGCTTTCTGAAATAACCTAAAATAAATAAATTAAAGTCCATCATTCATCATGAGGAAAGTAGCCTGGGTATCTAAAATCAGAGCATAAGTGATCCATATAAAACTCATTCTCTCATAAGATTTAATGAAAATATTGGTTTACGTGCTCTTTGTAAGAAGTTTCGTTTTAAATACATTGATACTACTCATATATCAGTATTATTTTTAGATATTGATCTTGCTCATGGGGCTCTCGATCCACTCTTTAGGGTTCATGCCCTAAATTATTTTGTATTAACGGTCTTAATTGAAGTTGATGGACAGTTTGTTATGATGCATGAGTCTAACTAAGAAAATGTATGTTTATATTAACAAGGAAGACAAAATTAACAAAAATATTTTTAGAGATTCATCCAAATGTGCAGATAGTTAAAAGACTTCAATGTGCAGAGAAAAGGGTGAAGTCCCAAAGCCACACTCTGCTTCTGAGAAGAAACTTACAAATCATCATGCCGAAATAATAAAATCGAACGCTCGTACTGTTGAAGGTTTTGGTGGTAGTTTTTCGGGTAAAAAAGATCACGCTAATAAGAAAACTTGTGGATTCAAGTATATTTCTCTTGATGAAGAATTCATTGAAAATGAGCTAGACTTGATCATGAATTATAGTCTGAATACCACCAAAGAGGTTGTGATATCTTAAAGTGGTTCCCGTTATGTAAAGAAAGATCCTCTTTGTATCAGAAAAGACAAGCGCATGATGGTTAATGTGTCATCGAAGCTTGATTTTCGAACTATGATGCAGAAAGTAACCCTTAAAATGAGTTTGTTATCTACTCAGACACTTAATAAAAATACGAGACTAAAAAACAAGAAATGAGGGTTTGTTGAAGAATTAATTTCCACGAAACCAAACGCAAAAGATGATTTGAGTTCTAGAGTCCTTGATAATCTTGAAGGAACTCATGCGCTTCCCCAAATCAATATAATCCCTGATAATCTTGAAGGAACTCATGCGCTTCCCCAAATTAATATAATTAGAAATACCACTGATAGCATTATAGATTTCATATTGACAGAATTATGACAGATACACATCATTACCATATGTGTCTTAAATAAATTAATGACTACGGACCTCCTTGCTATTACATCTGGTGGAATACTTATAAATTCCCTCGACAATCAAACAAATGTTAATATTATTGTGTATGGGAATTCATTAACGTCAAGAGATTTTTTTTTTCTTTATAGCGTATTTTTGATATAATAAAAAAGTTTGTTGGTTCGGCCGATAGTACGAAACTACCAAAAATATTTTTACAATATAATTGGCTAAAAGGCATATGTATTTAGAAGTGAAGGTAAGCTTCTATTACTGGCCCTTATGTTTTTGCATGTTTTATGCTTATGGTTATTTGAATTTCTTATAATTTGTCCTAGACTTCGCTAAATCTCACAATATTACACCAAACGAGTCAGAATTTAGTTTCTTACATTTTCGATCTTTGCTAAGTGTTAGAGGCTACTGTTGAACCTTTAGAAGACTGCTTAGAGGTAAAGATTGCACTAGATGCTAAGATTGAGACTGGGGAGAAATGGATGGGCGAACTTCGACTAAAAACTGAAACTGAAGGGAAGTTAAAAGACGAGCTTCATAATAGTATTGAAGCTGAAAGAAAGTTAAAGTCTGAACTTAAAACCAAAACTAAGGCCAATAATTGGTTGGGAATATGTTACTTTGGTTAAAGAAATTCTGGTCGTTCATGTAAATGACGAGCTGAAAAACATCCCTAAGAAACGTATCTATCTTTCTAGATTTATAGCCTTTGTCAAGAGTATAACATTTACTCATGTTGAAGTACTATCTTTTTGTCATAAACTATAAGGGATTCAACTGTTAAATTGCAGATGAAATAAAAAATTCGGGTAAATGAGCCGAGAAAGCATGCTAACTTTATGAAAGGTACTTCATCTAAACGGGATAAACTACATAAGCAGTTGGATGAGGTATTGGATCATAATAAAATGATGGAAAATACACTTAATGATGAATGTATGAAACATTTGAAACTTGCAACATGCTTTCAAGCACAAAAGCTTGCGGCTACTCATGACAGAGTCTTGAATGCTGAAGTATAGTTGATACTTGCCATTAATCATGAATATCCTGTAATAAACTTGGATTATTTTGTTGTATCATTTTTTGAAAGCAAAGAGGCCAAAAACATGTGGATGTGATAGCTTTCTTGATCGGGAGCCCTTTACAACTTCTGTAAAAGGAGGTTATAGCGTGCTAGATCTTTTTTATAAGGCCGAAAATCAAAATTTTAGAAGTATTTTTACTAAATATGATGTTGTGTACTCTTATTTCGTAAACTTGGAAATTTTTCCTTGCGTTGAAGTAACTCATATGCCTTTTTTGTAAGGAAAATAAACCTATTGCAATAAAATTTGACATTGATATTTATCTTTATTTTATTTTATACTTTTTGTATTTTGTAAGCCAAAAGGAGTTTCATGAATAAAGTCCCCACCTCTTCGGGTAAAGTTTGAAGGAATTTTTTTTTTCATTAATAGTAATAGAAAACTATTTGCTTAGTTACTTATATAATATGTGTTTTGTTATCTACTTAGATTATATTTTATATGTCCATGAGTGTTAAAGTTTTTTTTTATTATAAAAGCACTACATTGTTTACTACGATGTCGTTCCAATTAGAGTGACCGATTTCAAAGATTGAGACTTGTTTAAGGAACACGAGCCTTTTATTTGGAACATATATAGAATTATCCATATCTTGTTTATTTTTTATTTGAAAGGCTCATGGCTCCATTTACTGCCAATGATTATTTTGGAAATAGTCAAATAATTACCTATTTTTATTTTTTCAAGGATACTTAGACTCTTTGAAGACTTTGAATTTTTTTGAATAGACACAAGTTTGATTTTATTACTTAAAGAAATGAAACAAACAAGTTCAATACTTATATAAAAATATGATTCTCACTATTCCACTAACATAATTTAGTAATTAGGAACTGTCTGACTTCTAGAACTAATTCCCACCATTCCGCTAATATCATTTAGTAGTTTGGGAACTGTTTGACTTCTAGTATCAATTCCTACTACTCCACTAACGCCATTTAATAGTTGGGAACTATTTGGGAACTGTCTGCTTCTTTGGGAAGTATCTGTCTGTCTGTCTACTTCTAGTAACTGAGATTACATGAGTAAGAGTGCACTAATTTGCGACACTCCTCCTTAGTGTATTCTTTTGATAAACTAGACCAAGAGCTGCTCTGAACTCTTCAAACTTCGATTTTGGAAGAGCCTTAGTAAGGCCATCAGCAACCTGCTCATTTGTCTGTATAGATTTCAATTCAATTTCTTGATTAAGTACCTTCTATCGAATAAAATGATGGCGAGTATAAATGTGTTTTGTGCGAGCATGAAGCACATGATTTCTATAAAGTTTAATAGCACTTCCATTGTCACAAAAGATAGAAATATGAAGGTGTAGCACATGGTTGACATCTCCAATAAGTCTTGTAAGCCAAATACACTCATGGTAAGCTAATGTGCCTACAACAGATTCTGCTCCAGCAGTTGATAATGCCACTGTGTCTTATTTCTTACTGCACCAAGAGATAGTTGCTGAACCAGTACTGAAACAGTAGCCTGAAGTGGATCGTTTGTCATTCACATTGCATACTTAATCAGCATTAACAAATCCACATAAACGGAACTTTGTATTCTTTTGATATATTAACCCATATTCTAAAGTTCCTTTCACATATCGAAGAATTCGTTTTCCAGCAGCCGTATGACCAATACATGGTTGATTCATAAATTGAGATACTATTCCAGCAGCAAAAGTAATGTCTGAATGAGTTACTGTTAAGTAAAGAAGATAACGCACAAGTTTGCGATACTCAGTCATGTCATCTAATAATTCACCTTCATTCTTGTGTAATTTTAGACCTGGATCCATTTCAGTGGTTGTATAGTTTTCATTTCGCATACCAAACCGTGCTAAAAGCTTAGTAGCATAACTTCTTTATGACATAAAATAGCCATATGCTTCTTCAACTTCTAAACCAAGGAAACAGTGAGCTTTCCCTAAGTTTTTCATCTCAAAAGGAGTATATAAATCCTTCTTCAATCGTTTGATTTCAGTTGAATTATTACTCGTAATAATCATATCATCAATGTAAAGAAGAATTATAGTATTTAAAATTCCATCAATTTTCACAAAGAGGCTTGGATCTGAATCAGAAGGATAATAACCACAAAATAAGAAGTATTCAACAATCTTACCATACCACGCACGAGGTGCTCGTTTGAGACCATAAAGTGCTTTCTTAAGTTTGCAGACGTATTCTGGAAATTCTTCTGAAATAAAGTCGAGTGGTTATTCTATATATATATATATATCCAGATCCAATTCGCCGCAGAGGAAAGCACTTTTTACATCAAATTGACAAAGAGTCTAACCTTTGTTTGCTGCCAAGGAAATAATAGTATGAATTGTTACCATCTTTGCAACTGGGCTGAAAGTTTTTTCATAATCAAAACCATGTTGTTGAGAGAAACCACGAGCAACTAGACGAGCTTTGTGTCTATAAACGCTTCCATCTGCTGTCTTCTTTAACTTGTAAACCCATTTGCATGTAACAAGTTTAACATCTTTTGGTTTTGGTACAAGAATCCAAGTAGAATTTCTGTCAAAGGCTACAATTTCATCTTCCATTGCATTCTCCCATTCTGAATTCCCTTGAGCTTCAATATAGGATGAAGGCTCATTTTCCAGCATGTCTTCTCACATAAAACAAGAAGTGATAGTACATTGGTTTGCTTGAACCTCATAATCCTTTAAATACCTAGGTGGCTTCCTAGGTCTTGTAGTTCTTCGGAGTGCGATTTCTCCTTGTGGTGAATTATTTTGACCACAAATTCTGAACACCCCCTCTCACTAAGATCTTCTTGAGATAAGATCAGCTCATGATCAGTTTCAACAAATATCATAAATACTGAGGTTTTTTCAAGACCGGTATTTAGGTAAAAATTAGAAACCTTGTCAAAAACAACATCACGAGAAGTCACAATCTTCTTAGTGATATGATCCATACATCTCAATCATTTACTGTTTACGTCATAACCAACAAACACACACTTTCTTCCTTTAGGATCAAGCTTAGTTCGATTTTGCTTAGATATATGAACATAGCAAAGAGACCCAAAAAATATAAAGTAACTCACATTAGGTTTGATAGTATATAGTAGCTTAAAAGGATATTTCGATGTACCTGGCCATAGAGGCAATCGGTTTATCACATGACAAGCACACTGCATAGCTGATTCCCACAGCTCTCGAGGAAGGTTATTATCGTACAACCAAGACAAAGTCATTTTTGTAAGATGTGTTAACTTACGTTCAACAACTCCATTATGTTTTGGGTATCCGGGTATGTTAGTTGTTGATGAATACCATGTTCGTGACAAATTTGGAAAATTCGTGTGACTGGAATTGACCCCCATTATCGGTTCGCAAACACTTCAGAACATACCTGAATTGCTTCTCTACCATTTGTTTGAAATGAACAAAGTGTATGAAAGCTTCACCTTTGTTTTTCAAGAGATACACCCAACTATAGAGAGAGAAATCATCAACGATAACCATTATATAACGGAAGCCACTAAAACTTGATGTTCTTGTAGGCCCCATGAGATCAGAATATACAAGATCAAACATCAACGATGCATGGTTCAAAGAATTCTGAAAAGAGAGTCGATGTGACTTACCATACTGACAGCCAACACAAATGACATCCTGATGTATTGATTTGAAGAAAGGAATAACCTGTCAAGAGTATCCCAGATATCCTGGGTAAATAAGCTGTCAAGAGTATCCTAGATATCCTTTGGAGAATCCAATGCACGAACATGATCAATAAATTCATTACCGATTAAAGTTCTCAACGCGAATAAAGCCTTTCCCAACCTTACTTTCAATTTCCTCCTTAACTCAGCATTTTCTAGAGTATCACTAAGAAGTATCTCGGTACCAAAAACAAGATCCCATAAATCTTGTCATTGAAGGAATGCCTCCATACACAACCGCCAATATTGGTAATTGGTTCTAACAAGATTCTCTGTAGACATAGAAGAAGCTGAATTACTTCCATTCATATTGATTTAAAAGTAATAACACTTGACATGATTTCCATGGGTAATAAAATCAAACACTTGATATGCAGAAACCTCGCTCTGATACCATGAAACAATTTGAATAGACAGAAGTTTGATTTTATTACTTAAAGAAATGAAACAAACAAGTTCAATACTTATAGAAAAATATGATTCCCACTACTCCACTAACATCATTTAGTAATTAGAAACTGTATGAATTCTAGAATTAATTCCCACCACTCCACTAATATCATTTAGTAGTTTGGGAACTGTATCACTTCTAGTATTAATTACTACTACTCCACAAATGTCATTTAATAGTTGAGATTCTTCTTTGGGAACTATTTGGGAACTGTCTGTCTGTCTGATTCTTGTAACTGAGATTACATGAGTAAGAGTGCACTAATTTGTGACAAAGTTGAAGATTATTTTTGGAATCGTTTCAAATTTATCTTTTTTAAGGATACTTAAACTTCATGGGGTGTTGAGAAACTTTTGAAATCATCACAAACTTACTTATTTGACTATATTGAGAGACTTCTAAAAATATTGAATATTAATACTTTTTTATTTGAATAAAGTTAAACGTTTAAAACTTTTTAAATGTAAAAGATGTTTTATTAATGTCGAATATCTCCTTAAAACTTTCTAGCACTACCGAGGTTAAAAATAATACATCCCAAAGAAGATATTAATAAAATATTTCTATATGATAAAATAATTGGACAAAGGTTTATCAATACTTTTAAAGCTTCAGATAATCAATGTTCTATGGTTGTTGAAGTTGATTTCGTTTCTCATCTAAAAATATGTACGTTTCCGCCTTGGCATTTCCTTTAGAAACGAAGTTTGGAATTATGTTTATTCTTCATCAAGGTTTTGTAGTGCTCATACCCCATAAGAGTTTTGATATTTTTTTCCTTCAATGACATAAACTTCGACCATCATTTCTTATAAGTTACTTCTCTCTTCATAAGTTTATATCTTTTAGGAAAGCATAACAGTTTTGGTTGACACGACTGCTCAATCCCATACACAAAAAGGGTGTTTCAGTTGTTTTTGTTCTTGGGATAGTTCTATAATACCACAAAACATCTTGTCGGAAATCAGGCTAAGTCACAAATTCTCATTGCAACATCTTTTTGATTCCATATGTTACCATTCTATTGGCAACCTTTACTTGACCATTGGTCTGTGGATGAAAGAGAGAAGATAAAATTTGTTAATAACTCTTGTTTAACCAAGTGACTCGTTCAATTTAGAATTGAGTTCTATATTTGTTGAGATAACTCTTGGTATACCATATATGAAATGATTGATTTGAGGAATTTTATTATGTCATTGATTTGATGTTTACAAGTGGTTGTGTATCCACCCACTTGAAGAAATAGTCTACCGTTAGTAGAAATTTTATTAACCTTTTGAAGATTTTAGAAGGGCCCATATAATGTCAAAGCCCCATATGTCAAAATGAATAACCTATGATATAGTTTCTAGAAAAGTGACTGAGACTTGCATTGAGTTGGAGAATCGTTGGAAAATGTAATGATACAATACTTTTTTCTTTGTATCCACCATGACTGTAGGCCAATAGTATCCTTAGAGAAAAATCCTTTTGTGTAATGCTTGATACCCATAATGAGAATTTTAATTATCCATCATGGAGTTTTTAAACTAGATAGGTTACTTCATCACAATTGATAAATATGAGCAAAGGTTTAATGAGCCCCTCCATGTATAAGGTATTAGATATTCATATATACCTAGATAATTTCATTGTAATTCGCCTAACCTTGACTCTATTGTCAGGACATATTCATTTAATTAAATATCTTTTGATAGTAATTCTCCAATCTTTTTCTGTTTATTTTTTCTTACCCTCTTTTATTACCATGAAGCCCGGAGTCGAGATAGTTAATAAGAATTGGTTTGGTAGAGTGCTGAATGATTTTTCTCGTTGGATCACCCTTAGTTTTGAATTGGCACATTTTGTAAATTCCAATGCATAAAAAAACTACATTTTATTATTTTGGTACTAGTTTAAAATTAACTTTGTCAAACAAGGTATTCATGCGCCAAAGTTCTTTTAGATATTGGATGTGTTTCTGTTTTTAGCTTCGGCTTAGCCTACCTAGTGTACTACCAACTGAGAGCCTGTGAATTTTTTTAATTTTTTGGCTCCACAAATATTTTGTAGCTGAAGTTTTGTAATTATAGCCTCATAATCTACCTCATTGTCAGAACAGAGAATTTGAATTTAACGGATCGAGCCAAGATCTCGCAGGTTGGAAATCTTAGTTGAACTCCCATGATATTTTCCAAATTGTTGTTCCTTTATCAGCTCGAACTTGCCTAGTTGATTTCACTTTCTCTTCGGATAAAGTAGGTATTTTTTTATATTGAAAATCCATAAGAAAGTACACAAAGACTTGAGCCTTAAATGTAGTTCTTCGTTCATATTTTATATCTTAATCTCTTAACTTAACTGACCATCTGGTCATCTTTCTAGAAACATCTGGCTATTGCAACACACTTCAGAGAGGAAATATATTCTCATTATGATTGTATGAGCCTGAAAATAAGGATTCATGTTTTTAGTCCTTTTTCTCTTAGAAGAAAAAATCTAATGAGAAATTCTGAGATTGCTAAGTACATAAATAAATCTTCTTTCGGCTTTAGTTTCATTAAAATTACTGTAGAAATGACAAATTTATTTATGTTTTTGAAATTTTCCTAGCAGGTTGGAGTCCATTTAAACTTTCATGCTACTTTTAAAATCTACAAAACCGGTTGGCACTTATTTGAAAATCTTGAAATGAATTTGTTCAATGCGACCAACCTTCCAGTTAACATATGAATTTTATTTTTATCGGAGATGATTCATTTCTATTAGATTTGAGAGTTAAGTAAGACCAGCTTCAGTTCCCATTTCATTAACCATATAACCTATGAAATTTTCGGACCTTACACCAAAATTATACTTCTTTGGATTTAGTTTGAGGTTTACTCTTCTAAGATTAGAGAAGGTCTCGGCCATTCATCAAGGTGATCTTCATCTTGGTTTTTAGTAACTAGCATGTCATTTATGTAAAACTGTAAATTCCAAGCAAGTTTTATTTGAAACTATATCGTGGTCGAGGCATGTGACTTTAATTTTTTCTATCCGAATGTCCTTTACTTCTTCCATAGGTTCTTGAGGACATATTCTAGGATGATTCAGTACTCCTAGGATTTTGATATTTTTTAGGGTTACAGAAGTTGCATAACATTCCCCTGAAGTTTTCTAGTTCCCTCTGACTATAGTGTCACATCTTCGTTGATCGGGTATCGAAGGCATATTATAGTGTAAAAACTACAACATACATATGATCTAATATGATGTTCTCAATATGACGTTGTATGAAAAATGTGCATCTACAATCATGAACAAGCACCAAACCTTTTTATTGAATTCTTGTTTACCAATGATAATGTCCAAAGTCATTTCACCTAACACATTAGCATATGCTTTAGTGAAATAAATTAGAATACTTTTGACCAATGCTCTTGTCAAATTGATGGTTATGAGTACGACATCTTGGTGAGGTGTTACAAATCCCATTAGATCATCATATGTGAATCCCAACATTGGATTAAGATTTATATATAAGCATGGTGATGTTTAGCCTTAATGTTGCACTTGTAGGCCATCAATGTACATTTTCTAAAGTTCATGTTTGGTGTGGATAAGTTTTGAACGAGGGTAATTTTGTCTGAAGTTTTGTGGTGTTTCAAAGGTATTTAATGTTTTGTAGATTGTAGTGAGAGAATTGAGCTGTCTGGTTGTATTTAATTCTCATTACCCTCATTAAATGAAAGTGGTTGGGTATTTATACCCTTAACCTTGGGCCACATGGGCTTTCGGGTCGTGTTTATGGATTTGGGTCGAGTTTAAAGACCCATTAGTTTTAAGCAGGTAGGTAATTAGCTTAGTCATGAAGTGATTAAGTTTTTAATACATTAGTTCAGTTCAGACAGTTTAGTAGGTGGATATTATCCGAATTGCCCCTGTTCGGTTCTCATAAGGAGTGGTGATAAAATACGGACTCATCAGTAGCCCCTTTTTTAGGTCGTGTTCGAAGGCCTTTGGCAAGACCTAGAAAATAGTCTGTATGTGGTCATAACCACGTCCGGACAGATTTCAAATTATGTAATGACTTCATCTGGACTGAAAAAAGTTCTCAGAAACTAAATAGTTTTTGCCAGAGATTGTTGGACACGTGTCTCTCTCTGATTCGCCCCATCGGCCGTTTTCCACCTAGAACGGCGCTCCTACTTACTCCAAAAAGAAACCTCTTCATTTAATGTGGGTGACATCAGCGCCGTCTTTAATCATTACAATCCTTTTGAATTCTCCTAGGTATCGAAACATCTTTTGTACCTTTACTATAAATTAGTGCCTTTTCTACTATTTTACCATCTTCATCATCTTTGCTCTGTTAAACTTCAAAGCTTTCATCTCTCAAAAAGCCTTTCTTTTGGTGAGAGTTTATGTTCGCAGCAAGAAACATTTTAGTAAAAGGTGGGTGGCTTAATTTGTCAGAGTTGGAAAAAGCTTAAAAGGTTGAACGAGAAAAACGCATTGCTGCAGGCCTCCCTGTTTCCTCTGTTGATAAATCGGATACACCAATCTCAGAGCCTGACCGGGGTTCTTCTTCAACTAAGAGTGCTAAACCTAGGAGGTTTTTCCAATCCAACCTTTCACCAATCGTTTCGGGCTCATCGGTCCAGGAATCAGAGCCTGTTGTTGAACCAGGGTAGGAAGTCACAAGCTGTAAGAAACCTTCCACATTCATAGCCATGGGATCGGATGCTGACACCTCTCCAGAGAAGTTAGTGGATCGGAGAAGAGGTCGTTTGGTGAAAAGGCAGGCTCCAAAAGCTACGCCTTCCAAATCTGGGGCTAAAAAATACAAATACAGGGTCAGAAGCACCCATTAAGACTCCTAAGGACAAGCTATCCGGCCCGGAGGTATCTAGTTCAAGTCTCCGGAAAGAAACCACTGCATCTGAGCCCCAGCCAGAGTCCAGACTACAAGAAGTCAGTAATGCCCAACCATCCGGAGGGCCTGCTGAGCCAACCACTAATTCCCCTCACCCAAAAACAACTGATAACCCTTCCATAATAATGGAAGAAGTGCTGGAGGATTCTATTGAAGAAGCTCCTTTTGAGTCCGAAGTCTCCGGGCAAACAAGTGAAGTTGCTGCTGCCAAGAAGGACAAAGGCAATGAGAAGCTATGCTTAAAACATCCGGATTTGCCGGAGAGTCTTGTAGGAAAAGTGGGACCTTGCTTCCACAAGGTAAGTGTCAAATACCTGCTAGCTTTGCAAAAACTTAATTATGCTTTCATCCATACAAACGAACTGGGTCGGATGCGAACAAAATGGGGGATCCCGGAGAATGTCAAGGTGAGGATTCCGGTGGATCCGGAGACACCGATGGATTGCAAGCTCAGTGAGATAGTTTTCTTCACTGAGCTATTCAACTGGGGACTAAGGTTTCCCCTAGACCTAGAGATAGTCAAATACTTTCACCTCATCAAACTCTGCCCAAGTTAATTGAGCCTCAATGCATGGTATACTCTCATGGCATGTATTATGGCCCCTAGGCTCTCCGGAATTCCTCTTCCAATGGAGCAGTTTGCAGCTGTGGCCAGCCTCTGCAGAAACCACCTTATTCCCTTTTATCACTTTAACATGGGTGATAATTACAAAGTAGTGGACGACCTGCTTGAGTCGGAAAGGAATTGGAAGACTCAATTCTTGTTTGTTAGTGGCGCTTGGGAGAATAGGAGGAAGATTAAAATCGGTGTCAACCCGAGTCTGCTTACCAGCATATGGCGAAGCGATGGTAAGAATCTCATCTCATATTTCCATCTTTATTTATCGCAAATTTATTTTTCTAACTTGTCTCCTTTTTTTTGTTTTTTGGTAGTACTGCCTAAGGACTTTAGTGATCACTTGAAGGCTGGGCAGACCACTTGCTCCAAGCTAAAGTCTTGGGCTGCTGAGAAGTGGGGAAAATGCTTCCACAATTCTTTCACCGGAGGCAATCTAACAAGGTCCTACCTTTGCAATACAACAGACCGAAGGGAGTTATCCTGGGAGGAACTAACCACCCCACCCCCTCCGGAAGTAATCCTCAGGAGAACAGATGCACCGGATGGGTCTTCGTATCTTCCTGGTAGAGCTAAAGCCCCAAGCAAGATGAAGGGCAAGAACGGTAAAGGCAAGGAGAGTACTGTTGAAGGCAATCCTACCGAAGCAGAGGAAGCTGCCCCAACAAACCAAGAGGGGCCAGAACAAGGACAGATTGATGTCGCTCTTCTACAAGTAGTGGAGCATGAAAGTACTAGAGAAGTGGTAAGATCTCCAAAATCCTCAAAGGCTCCTAAGAAATATAGGAAGCGAGGAGCAAAAGGCAAGAACATGGAGGCCAAGAAGAAGAAAACCTCCAAGGGTGATGAAATTTCCCTCCGGCTTCCGGAGCCCCTTCCTCCTGTTGACCCTACTGACCCTACTCAAGCAGAAGACATTCCTGGTGACTTTCAATCCGGAATGGGTGCATGAGGGGATATCAGCATTGATGGTGTTGATATCAGTGGTCTTGAAGAGATTGGTCTTTACTTCGAAAACCTCCTTAAGGATGATTTTGCTGGGCCTTACCTCCCCCCGAGTTCTTCGAACATCATTACCTTCAATGGTAAGTCTTTCTCTCTCTCAAGTGAAAAAGATGTCATAACTCACTCTATATTAAGTAATATTCAGCCAGTGCTTAATTTGGAGAAGCAAGTACGGGGTCAGTCAGCCATTATTAATGCCCTTAATTCTGACAAAGAGAAATTGTCTGGCGACCTCCTCACTGCCAATCAAAATGGTGATGTTTTGAGGAGGGAAAATAAGGAGTTAAAGAAACACCAGGAGGATTGGGCCACAAAGGTAGCCACTTTGGAAGATACTATAAAAGAACTCTGAACAAAGCAATCCGAGTTGGAGAGAGATCTCTCTTCTTCTAGAGAAGAGGTGAGGGCTAGGGACAAGGTCATTCATACTTTAACCAATGACAAGATCTCGCTCGAGGACTAGGTGTCCAAGGCTGCACAAGAAAAAGCTGATTTGCTAAAGGAGAAAGAGAGAACAATCCAAGCTAGGATTGACGCTTATACCAACCAAGTGATAGACACTCAGGAGGAAAAGTATGCCAAAGTGAAGTCGGACATGGTCTTTCTCTTTCATGAGAAATTCCCGAAGAGGACACTGGGAGACTTATGGACTTTTGTAGAGTATGAAGACCTCCCCTTCCATACAATGGCTGATGGTGACAAGCATGATTACTCTAGTGGCTGGGATGATATAACCGATGAAGAAGAGAAAACCGGGAAAAGTCCAGATAAGGAAAATGACGACCTCAAGAAGAAGAAAACTAGTAAGGCTAAGCCGTCTAAGAAAGCTCAGTCTTAAAGTATTGAATATCTTTTTTTTGTGATCGAACCAAAGTACTTGGATGGCCAAGGAATTTTTGTAACCGTGTCCGGCTCTTGTTCGGATAAATCTTTTGTTTGAAAACTTAAAGTCCTTGGGTGACCAAGGCACTTCGTATATCTTAATGGGCAATTTTACTTTGCACAGACTTGCATATATTTTTTATAGTTTTTCAGCTTTGGTGGCTAATGTTTAAACAACCCTTAGTTAGTTTGCTTGTATTGTAAAGTGAGAGTGTTTAAGTTCTCCGATGACAAATGTTTAAGTAGTCATCACTCTATCAATTCAATTTGATCAATCGGACATTGATAGAAAATCTCAAAGAAAAAACCAACTGAAACTTTCCGAATCTTTCAAGAAGGCATCAAATTTTATTGAAAAATCCCGGAAACCTCATTAAAACCTCCCCGCGCCACCAGGGAAGGAAAAAGTATGCCCCCAAATATTTATATGAACTTTTAAACAAGTAAATATTTACACAGCTTTCATTCCAAGTACAATCAGAGGTGCTCAACGTTCCAAGGGTGATTCAAAACCCTTCAATCCTTGCCTTGAAGACGGTATGTTCCAGGCTTAAGCTTTTCACTGACCACATAGGGTCCTTCCCAAGTTGGAGCCAGCTTGCCGAACTGTTTCTCCTTAGTATGTAGGAAGACTTTCCTTAATACTTTATCTCCTGGCTGGAAATATCTTCTTCTAACTTTGGAAGCAAACCTGATTCTTATCGGGCCTTGATAGTGTGTGGCTCTAAGGTGAGCCTTAACTCTTCTTTCCTCCATCAAGTCAAGTTGGCCTCTTACTGCCACTTCGTTAGCATGTTCGGAGAAGTTATGAACTCGAAAAGAAGGAAGAGTAGCTTCAATGGGAGCTATGGCATCCATCCCATACACTAAAGCAAAAGGAGATTCTTGTGTTGCAGCCCCAGGAGTGGTTCGGTAGGCCCATACTACTTCTTGTAGATAGCTTGGCCATTTTCCAGCAGCTCCTTCTGAATTATTTTTAAGACCGGACAAGATGGTCCTGTTGGCCACTTCGACCTGACCATTTTCTTGTGGGTGGAATGGAGAAGAGAAGCAATGTTGTATGCCTCTAGAGGCACAAAACTTCTCCATTTCTTTGTTTTCGAACTGTGGCCCATTGTCTGTGGTTATTTTGTGTGGAATTCCAAATCTGCAACAGATATTGGATAATATGAATTTTATAACAGCTTTTGATGTTGTACCTGCCAATGGAGCTGCTTCTATCCACTTGGAGAAGTAATCAATAGCAACGATTATAGTTCTACACCCTCCGGATGCCATAGGTAAAGGCCCAACCAAATCCAACCCCCAACGAGCAAAAGGTATTGGTTCAGAAATTGAATCTAAAGGGATAGCTGGGGTATGAATTTCATTGCTATATCTTTGGCATGGGTCACACTTTTTTACCAACTCCTTATCATCTTGCATTATGGAGGGCCAGTAGTACCCAGCTAACAAAACGCTTCTTGTTAGGGCCTTGAATCCGCAGTGAGCTGATCCTTCCTCATCATGTAGTTCGGAGAGTACTACTTGGGACTCCTCAACTCCCAGAAATCGTAGAAGAGGTTTACTATAGGATTTTTTTTATAAAGAACATCCCTTAGGATGACAAAACCACGAGCTTTGTATTTTGTTTTTCTTGCCACTGCTTTCTCCGGAGGCAAGATGCCATCCGAGAGATATTGAAGAATTGGAAATCTCCAATCTTGAGGTCTCTTGACTTGTATATTCAAGCTTTCTTCTTCCTTATCCGGATGGAGCTGAATAGATGGGAACTCTTGCACATGTATCCAAGGGTAGGACTCAGAGTAGGCTACAATTGCCAAGGAGTCTGCTAGCGTATTTTCCGTTCGGGGTATGTGCTCATATATGATGCTTTTGAAGTTAAGTGCCACTTCCTTAAGGATGAACAAGTATTTAATCAATTTATCTTTCTTGGCTTCAAATTGACCTTGCGCTTGATAAATAAGAAGTTGAGAATCACTCATCAACCTGACCCTCTTAGCTCCACAGATGAGACCTAACTTTAAATCTGCTATAGCAGCTTCATATTCAGATTCATTATTGGAAGCCCTGAAGGCAAAACATATAGCTTGGTACATTCTATCACTGTACGGAGAGGTTAAGCATATCCCAGCACCACATCCTATGGTGCTTGATCCACCATCAGTCCGGATGACCCAGATTGTTTTTGTCTTTTACACTGGTTGCTTGCTCGGCACCCCTATCCGAGTGGAATTCAAATAAGAAATCAGCAACAGCTTGGGCTTTGATCGCTGTTCGAGGAGCAAAATCAATATCATAGTCTCCCAGCTCTACTGACCACTTGGTCATTCTACTTGAAATGTCAGCTTTTTGGAGAAAATTTTTCAAAGGAAAAGAGGTCCGGACGATGATAGAATGAGCCTGAAAACAGGGCCTCACTTTCCTTGCTGCAATCACCAGTGCCAACACCAATTTTTCAAGCTTCAAATATCATTTTTCTGCATCTATCAAGCTTTTGCTGACGTAGTACACCGGACGGGGATAATTATCCACCTCTCTTACCAATACTGCACTTATTCCACAATCACAAACTGCTAAATACACAAAAAGGGTTTCTCCAATAACAGGTTTGAACAAAGTCTTGGGGGAAGAAAAATTCTTATTAATTTCATCGAAGGCCTCATTACATTATGGGGACCAGTTAAAGTCCTTTGCACCCTTCAAAGTTTGAAAAAATGGGGCACACCTGTCCAAAGACCTTGAAATGAAACGATTTAGTGCAGCCAGCCTCCCAGTCAATCATTGTACTTCTTTAATATTTCGAGGAGGCTCCATTTGTAGTAAAGCATTAAGCTGGTCCAGATCAGGTTGTATCCCTTTCTCACTTATCACATACCCCAAAAACTTCCCGGACTGCACTCAAAAATGCACTTTTCTGGATTTAACTTTAAATATACTTTCACTAAGTTGGCAAAAGTTTCTTGAAGATCTACTAAGTGTAGCTCTTCGTCCACACTCTTCACCATCATGTCATCAATGTAAACTTCCATGTTTCTTCCAATTTGATCAGCAAAGGCCTTGTTCACTAACCTCTGATAAGTAGCCCCAGCATTTTTAAATCCAAAAGGCATCACCTTGTAACAATGGAGGCCCCTATCAGTAACAAATGTAGTATGTTCTTGATCCTTCAGATCCACTTGAATCTGATTATACCCGGAGAAGGCGTCCATAAAGGACAACAGCTTGTTTCCAGAAGTGGAGTCCACCAACTGATTAATTCGGGGGACCGGATATAAATCTTTTGGGCATGCCTTGTTGAGATCTGTGAAATCGATGCACATACGCCACTTGCCATTCTTCTTCTTTACCAACACCGGATTGGTTGTCCATAAAGGGTACTGAGATTCCTTTATGTGCCCCATTTTAGTAAGCCGGTCAACCTCTTGAACTATGACATCAACCTTTTCTTTAGAAAACGCTCTCCTCCTTTGCACAACAGGTGCTATGTCTCTTCAGATGGACAGCCGGTGTGATATAATGCTTGCTGGTACCTCTGTTACACCAGCATTGCACCACACAAAGATGTATTGATGGTCTTTCAAGAAATCCAACATTTTACCCTTTAATTCGGAAGTCATCTTGGATCCTATCTTAACATTTTTCCCTTCATCCAGCGAGTGAGTTTCAACCTCTTCGACCGGTATCAAAACACCAAGGGTCTCTCTGGGGTAATCAATTTCACCGTCTCCCCCAGAGGGCCCCTCAAAATGCTATTCCTCATTAATACGGACTGCCCCCAATGTTCGAGGGGCCAGTGCTGTCGCATAACACTCCCTTGCTACTTTTTGGCTGCTTTGGACAACTCCCACGTGTCCCTGCACAGCATACTTCAAACACTGGTGGACTGTTGAAGCCACAACATGCATCCTGGAAATCCAAGATCTTCCCAGAATAGCATTATAACAAGTGGGACAATCCACCACAATAAACAGTATTCTAACCATCTTTTTAAAAGGGCCTTTGCCCAACAAAACTTCCTCCTCGAACTTTCCGATCACATCTGCTGAGCTTCTAGTGAAACCCACAATTGATCTGTTCGAACGCTGAATTACTGTTGGATTCTTTATTTCCTTGTAAGAAGTTAAAAAGAGAATATTGGCTGAAATTCCGGTATCCACCAAAATCCGTCTTATATAATTGCCTCCAATGGATGCCCCTATAACAACAAAATCTTCATGTGGACCAGCAATATCCCTCAAATCATCCTCGTCAAAGACAATAAAAGGAAAAGGAATTTGCAATTGATAGGAAGTCATGCCTCCTTCAAGTTGGGTAGCTAAAGTACGAACGTGCCTCTTCCTTGAAGAAGCAGTTGGTGCAGTCATGGTGTCCCCTCCAAATATTGTAAGTGACTCAAAAAAGTTAATAAGGCTGGACACCGTTTTGCAATGCTCTGTGATAACACCCACTTTATTATGGGTTGGATTAGGGTCCAAGTATTCTGACTCTACATCGAATCTTTCAATTATCACCATAGCCCCATCCGGAGCTGATGTGCCTGCATTGTTTGGACCAGCCCGATGAGCACTATCAGGCCTATTTCCACCTCTTTTTTTAACATACGCCCCCAACTTTCCTCTTTCAATTAAATTCTTCACCTCTTGTTTCAATGCAATACAATCTTCAGTGGTATGGCCGGTGTCATGGTGATATTGGCAGAAACAATTATTACGGCTCTCCCTAGGAGACTGTAAAGCAGCTGGCCTTCTGTAGTGTACTTCTTCTTTTGTCTTGTCATAAATGATGGCTACATTTTCTTTCAACTCAGCAAACCACTCCGGTTGAACCCAAGGCCCTCGTTTATTTCTAGATTGCTGACTCTGGGCTGGTGCAGCTGGCTGAGACTGATCTTTGGCTCTGTTATGACCCTGCCCGGCTTCCCTAACCTTGTTTCCGGATTGGTTTTGGTTTGGATTTGGTACAGCCGGAGCAGACCTCACCTGCCTGTGCACCCTAGTTTTCTTTGTTTCATTGACATTAATCTGCTTTCCGACCTGATTCAGCAGACCTCCCCATGTCATGGCCTTTTTTTGGTTACTGAATCAGCCAAGTTTCTAGGGTTTAAGCCCTGCCTCGGAGAAGCTATTGCTACTTGCTCGAAGCAATCAACCAATCCATTTTTGGTATTCACAACACGACTTATGTATTCTTTTAAAGATTCGTTTGGTTCTTGGGCACAATGGATAATCGTGTCTCCATTGCCCTTCACTTCCTTACTTCCAACAAACTGCCTCCTAAAGGCTACCCAAAAAGTGTCAAAATTCCTGATACAGCCCTGTGGTAAGCTATTATACCATTTCAGAGCACTCCCCGTAAACGATTGGGAGAATGCCCTACAAAGTAATTTGTCGTCATCGTCAAAATTCATCATAATTTTTTTGAATTGTTCTAAATGGTTATCCGGGTCTTTGCTACCATCATATTTTTTCATTTTCGTACTGCCGAATCTCTTAGGAAGATTTCCGGACAGTATTTTAGAGGACAATGGAGATTATCTCCAATTTCGGCCGACTGAAAATAGTATCTTTGTTAGGAGTTGCAAAGATACCTGGTTCATCATGGAAGGCAAAAGGATCCATCACCATCCGATCTACATGTATCCGGCTAGGAGACGATCATTTGCCTATATGCCTCTTTAAACTTCTTTCCCATTTCTTTTTCTTGAGTACTTTTTGACTAACTTTTGTTTCTTTTTAGAACGGCCTTCATCACTGTTGGATGACAAGGATTCTTTGACTCCATCTTCACTTGAGGAGCTACTGGAAGATTCTGAGTCTGAATCAGAGCTCTCTATCGGTTTAGACCGGTGAGACTTTTTTGAGCTAGCATGAGTCTTTTTCGTGCTCACTTGGGTTTTTGAGGGCTCATGTTCTCTTGGATTATCAGTATGATGAGCAACTGACGCCTTAGATTTCTCTTTTATGCCCATCTCTGCCCTCTTGGCAGCCTTCAGAGCTGCTATTTCAACTTTTAATTTATCTCGCTCCTCAATCGTATATTCATTATTTTCACCCACCACTTCTGCCAAAGCTGGTGGTATTTCTTGCACGTCCAGATTCATCCGAAATGGTTTTTCCTGATGGTTTTGAATGCTAGATTCGGGCACCTTCTTCTCCCACTGTGGTCGCCAATTTGGTGTGGATAAGTTTTGAACGAGGGTAATTTTGTCTGAAGTTTTGTGGTGTTTCAAAGGTATTTAATGTTTTGTAGATTGTAGTGAGAGAATTGAGCTGTCTGGTTGTATTTAATTCTCATTGCCCTCATTAAATGAAAGTGGTCGGGTATTTATACCCTTAACCTTAGGCCACATGGTCTTTCGGGTCGTGTTTATGGATTTGAGTCGAGTTTAAAGACCCATTAGTTTTAAGCAGGTAGGTAATTAGCTTAGTCATGAAGTGATTAAATTTTTGATACATTAGTTCAGTCAGACGGTTTAGTAGATGGATGTTGTCTGAATTGCCCCTGTCCGGTTCTCATAAGGAGTGGTGATAAAATCCGGACTCATCAATGTTGATTCTCGAGAAGTAATCTCCAACCATAATTACGACAATTGTTTTTCTATTAAGATTTGTGTCGAAGTACTCTTCTTTTTCCCTCTCAGACTAATATTAGTTTTTAATTCTCTTAGATAATTAGACACAATCGTCAATTGCCTATCATGTTTTATTGGAGGGTCATTCTTAATTGTAGTTTATATCAGCTCGCTCTTGTGTTTCTTCCTTATAAAATTTGAAAACTTTTCTTTCGTCTATCATGTTATAAAAATCATCTTTCAAAGCCCAACAATCCTTGATGCAGTGTCCAATGCACCTGTGAAATTTGTAAAAGATTATCTCTATGCTATATGAGAGGATACATCTTATCCAGTTGTCGGAACTCTGTAACATCATTTGTTTTGTCATAAATATCCCCCAACTTCTCAGATACTCAGTCTAAGGTCTTTTAAAATGATCTTATTTTTTTCTTAATGTTGTAGTTGTTGTTGCAGTTTCCTCAAAGCTTCCCTCTAAAATCTTGGCCTCAGTTATAATGTTGTGGTATAACCTAAATTCACTATTTTGTTGGGAGAGGGAGGGGAATTTGTTTGGTGTATAGTTGATGCGACTACATACAGTGGTTCATTGTTGTTTTCTAAATTATAGTAGTGTGAGTATGCATTTAGAGTAGTGGTATCTTCATCTATATTGGATCTTACAGCCTCCTCTGGTGGGTCAAACATCTTTTAGAAAATTTATACTTAAAGACATAATAATTCGAAGGGAAATTCAGACAAATGTTAAGAAGGCATTTCGGACAAATGTTCGAAGTATTATTCGAACAACAATTCGTACACATTAGACGAACCAAAAAGTCAAACACATTTATTGCTAAGGTGACTAAGCTAAGTGTCTACTAAAACATGGTAAATGACTCGTTAACACTTGGGCTTGACCCTGAACCCAAGTGAATAGTGAAAGTGGTTAAGTATTTAACCCGACCCATAATACTACTTTGCACTATAAATAACCTAAGACCACCTCATTAATGAGGTAGGTGAAAACCTAGAACCAACTAAATTATCTCTCCTTTCTAAAAAATATAACATTAAAGAATTTTATCAAACTACCCAAAGAACCCTAAGAATTCCACATAATTACCAAAGTTATGCCTTTAACCAATTTCTACCACATCAGATTGGCGACCACAATGAGAGCAGGGGCACCCGGGTTGCAAAAATTCCATAGTTCCCAAATAATAACTAAATTTTTTTAGCCATTAATAATGAAATGCTAGTTTATTTGCCCCCAATAAACGATGAGGGTCAGATCGAAGATGAGGGCCAGGTCAGAGAAGCACAGATTAGAACTTCGTATCGAAATGATGAAAACATGAAATGATTCAGCTACGAGATGAGCTTGCTTAGTTGCAAAGAGAAATTGAAGCAATGAAAATACATCGCCAGGTTGAAATAGACCTGGTGAATCTTAGAGATAATCAGTCTGGGAATCCGAAGTAGTCCCTCGGGGATCAGTCACCTAAAAACCACCAACTCTCTAGGAAGGATCAACAAGTTAACGATGACTCTAGGTTTTTAGAGTCTGAAAAAAATCCGTCTTTGTCAACTGGTTCATTCTCATCTTCTTCGAGTAGTGATTACTATCAGACGAAGAAGAAAGATAAGCACCAGAACAAGCGGTGAGGGAATAAAATTTCAAGTTTAGACAAAAAGTTGAAAGATTCGGATACGTCGGGTTAAAAACATCACAAAAGCAAGAAGATTGATTATTGAGGAAAAAACAAGGGATCAACGAATGAAAATATAGACCTACTAAGTGACCCATTCGTCGTGAGATCCAAACCTGGCATATTTTCAGATTCGGGTGAGATTCACCAATTCCGTAAGGGCCGCAATTGGTGACAATTACCATTATCTGCAAAGATTCTGTCCGGACACCTTCCCCGTTGCCTGGATGTCTAAAATGGAGAAATATGATGGGATCAACGATCCAGACAAACATGTAAAATAGTTCCAAAACTTTATGATGAGTTTCAATGATGATGATAAAATTATGTGTCGATATTTTTCCCACACCTTTAAAGACAGTGCGTTGAAATGGTACAACAAGCTTCTGAAAGGGTCAATTAATTTTTTTGACATGTTCTGGATGGCCTTCTAAAGACAATTTGTTGGGAGCAAAGAACTAAGGGGGAACGACGACACCATAATTCATTGTCATCAGTTATCTACGGAAGCATTGAAAGATTACATCAGTCAATTTGTCACCACTAAAGATGGTTTGACTGATTGCTATGAGCAGGTAGCCATTGCCTCGTTTAGGCAAGGACTATTATCTGAAGATTTAATTAATGCAGTCACAAGGAAAAAGGCGGAAACTTGGGGCGGGTTGTTGAATAAAATTGGAAAATAAATCATCGTAGAGGAAACCAAGTTATTAAGGCATCCTTGACAAAATAAACCTCAAACACCTGCCTCGCAGCAACAAACCGCTGGTCAATCTCATGTTTTCTCTAACACTCGACCTCGAGAATCTGGTCAAGGATTTGATCGATCCAAATCAAATCAAGCTCAACAGTCTAGACCAAGAGGCAATCAATGGGTTCAACCTAGTTATTTCGCAGAAGTGGTAGAAAACATGGCAATAATCTATGATAAAACCAAAGATCATATACAATTCCGAAGACCCCTTCATATCCAGACTCTAAGGAAGAACCGAAATACTCGCTTCTGCAAGTATCATGATGATACAGGACACGACTTAAAGGATTGTATAACATTAAAACAAGAGATTCATATGTTAATAAAAAATAGGAAATTGACGACCTTTGTGAAGTCTCAAGGTTCAAATAGGAATCAAAATTGGAACAGGTCAAGGGCGAGTGTTAGCAAGGAACAACTAACAGTCAAAAACCAACCGCAGAGGTCTAGAAAGGAGAACAAGCCATGGTAATCACTGAACAGTTTGAAGAATGATTTGACATAGATTCGGAGTACCTAGATCCGGATCTGGACCGAAACTTGGTTCAGAGGGTATGTGAAGGCAATGGAAAGGTATTTAGAGCATGTAAGTTTTTTGAGTAAATAACAATATATGGAGGAGATATATCAACAAATTCTTCGAATTTCTCAAGGAAAAGACATGTAAATGCGCTAGATGTTCAATTAAAGAGAAGATGTTGACTCACTTGTACCAAGGGCCTTCACCATTTTTAGTCTTTGATGAAGGTATTATGAGATATGTTGCAAGACCAAATAAAGATATTCTGGTAATTGGGGAATCTATAGAGGGGGAAGAAATCCGGAGGATTCTCATTGGCACTGGGAGTTCAACCAATGTATTGTTTTTATCGGCTTACAAGCAGATGAGAAACCCTTCGGTGATTCAACCATCAAACTGATTCATTGTCGGGGTTTACAATAATTCGGCAGAATTAATGAGAGAATTTGAGGGAGAAACGACTCTTGGCAAGAGGCGTTTCAAGAAAACAGTTAGGATTTTATTTGTGGTATTAAACTGTTGACTTCCTAAAAATGCAATTTTTGGCTGGTTGTGGCTATCAAAGATGCATTAAGTTGCATCTACGGTCCATCAGTGTTTAAAGAATGTTGTAGGAAATAAGGTGGGGTGGTATAGAGCAGTCAGAAGGTAGCCAAAGAGTGATATGTTACTGCATTAGCCCTAAAAAATTTTAACCGTGCAACTACTAAATAATAACAATTACCAGAGTTCTCTTCGGATGCTATAGATGCTAATCATGTGAATAATCCAAGAGAGACTCGTAGTGGGATTATTCTGATTGAAGAAGTAGAAATACATAGCTTGGGTAATGGAAAAAATGTTAGGCTTGGTTCGAAGTTATCAACGGTTTTAAAAAAAGGGTTACTAGATTTCTTACTCAAGTATCAACATGTATTTTCTTGGAGTAATGAAGATGTCACAAGTGTACGTTTGAAGTTTGATCTGGGAAGTTCTTGGGTTATGTAGTTAATGAAAAAGAGATTCAAGCCGACCCGGCTAAGTTGGATTCCTTACTAGCTATGGATATCCCCAGATCAACAAAGGAAGTGCAAATACTAACGGAAAGACTGGCAGCATTGAATTATTTTATACCAAGGTCTTCGGATAGATGCTCCTAATCCTTCCAAGTGTTAAAAAATGTGAAAGAGTTTAATTGGTCTCCGAACTACGACAAAGCCTTTCTTAAAGAAACATCTATCCAACCCTAAAACTATGTTCAAACTAGTACAAGGGAAAGAATTTACATATATTTAGCGGTTTCTGATTACGCTATAAGTGTTGTATTAGTTCGAGAGGTGGATAACTATCCGTGCGCTTGTACTACATCAGAAAAACATTTTTAGTGCTGAAAAAAAAGTATTTAAAATTGGAGAAGTCGGCTTTGGCATTGGTCATTACAGCCAGAAAAATGCGACCCTACTTCCAGGGCCACTCAATTACGATTCGAACTTTTTTCCTCTTAAAACTATGTTACTGAGGTCTGATGTTTCGAATCGAATGACTAAATGGTCTACTGAATTGGGAGATTTTGACATCGATTTTACACCTCGAATGACTATCAAGGGACAAGAAGTAGCAGACTTCTTGGTTGCAGATCGACCAACTTTGATAAAGGATCTTGTATAATGGGATGTGGTGCCGGAGTATGCCTAACTTCTCCATTCAAAGATTCCATATACCAAACAGTCCGGTTCAGGTTCTAAGCCGCAAATAATGAGGCTGAATATGAAGCGGCTATCGCTGGTTTAAGACTTGCCCAAGTCTGTGGGGCAGAATTGGTCTAATTATTAAGCGATTCACAACTGTTGGTTTAACAAGCCCAAGGTCTATGTGAGACTAGAAAAGAACAGCTAGTAAAATACCTAAAACTATTGGAAGAAGTAGTTACGTACTTTGAGAAAGTAACATATGAGCACGTACCTAGGGCAGACAATTTGATGGCTGATTCTTCGGCAACCATTGCCTATGTTGAACCCTATCATTGGATTTTGATACAAGAATGCCCTTCCATAGTAGTGATTTTTTCGAAAAATGAAAAAAGTACAAAAGAAAATTCTCAAATCTCAACCGGTTAGGATTCGGATTGGCGGTATGAAATTCAAGTCTTTATTACCAACAAAATGATTTCTAAAAATAAAGAGCTCCCTAGAAAATTGAGATTTATAGCATATGTGATTATAGTATTGGGAGAAGTGTTGTATACAAAATCCTTCACCAAACCATTTTTCCGGTGTCTTGGACCAGATGAATCCCAAGTCATCCTGTCTGAATTACATGATGGGAAGGGAGCAACCCGTTATCGTTATAAAGCTTTGACCATAAGGGTTTTGCTTAGAGGATATTATTGGCATACCATCATGACTCACGCTAAAGATTTGGCCAATAAATGTGATTAATGCCAAAGGTTTGGAGATGCAATTCATATTGTTGTGGTTCCCATGGAAATCATATCTGAAGCGGTAACTTTCGATATGTGGGGGCTCAATTTGGTGGGACCTTTATCCATGGCGTCTGGAGGACGTTAAACTATTTTGGTGGTTGTTGATTACTTTATTAAATGGTAGAAGCGGCACTTCCCTTCAAAACTACTCTGAAAGGTGTCATAAAGTTCATTTTGGCTAACATATGTTGTCATTTTGGGATACCTCAATGCATCACAATGGATAACGGTCCCCAGTTCGACAATCAAGAAATGATAGATTTTTGTACTTCGAGAGGAATTCGACATTATTTCTCTTCACCTTTTCATTCCCAAGCCAACGACCAAGTCGATGTAGTGAATCGAACCATTTTTAAAGGTTTAAAATATAATTTGGAGAGAGCAACAAGTAACTTGACAAACTACTTACAAGAAGTATTATGGGTTTATAGAACGACTCCCCATACGGTAACTCAAGAATTTCCTTTTGCTTTAGTATATGGTATGGAGGCTATTGCCCATATAAGTCCACTTTTACCTCCTTCAGAATTCAGAATTATTTCGAAGAAGATAATGAGATTGTTGTACGAACTCAATTTGATTTAATAGAGGAAAAAAAATCAAAGACCATTAAGAATGGTTCATTACCATGGGTTGATAAGAAGCATATATGCTTCCAAAGTTCGAAGAACAGAATTTGGGTCGGAGATAAAATGTTGAGGAAAGTATTTCTGCACACTAAGGACAAAAAATTGGGAAAGTTGGCTCCAAATTGGGAGGGTCCATACACGGTTGTTGAAAAAGTTAAATATGAGACTTACCGCTTGATTGATCAAGAATGCATTCCTTTAAGGCATCCATAGAACGTAAAACAGCTAAGAATGTAACTGGAGTAAAAATTGTAGATATTTACTTTACCTTTGTTTAAATGTAAATATTTCGATGAGGGTATACGTTTTCCTATCCTGGTGGCTCGGGGAGATTTTAATGAGGTAATCGGCTTGTAAATATATCTATTTTTTCATTAAATTTTTTGCCTTATCAAGTCCATCTTCCTTCGAATGGATTACCTTCGAATGACTTACTTATATGTTTTTCTGCCTTTGAATTGATTACCCTCGAATGGCTTCTTTTACATTTTTCTGCCTTTAAATGGATTAGTTTTGAATGACTTGCTTATGTGTTTTCCTACCTTCAAATGGATTAAATTTGAATGTCTTGGTTATGTGTTTTCCTGCCTTCGAATGGAATACCTTCGAATGACCATTTACCTTCGAATGGGTTATACGAATAAGTTTATTTTGAATGATATTTTTACAAATGTGGTGAAGCCTTTTACCGCCGTTTCTATTAATAGATTTTTCTTAAATTGGTCGTATCATCAAAAATATTATACCAAATCTGTGATAAGACTATATAAAAAGAGTTGAAAATTTAAAATGATTTGATAAAAATCTTAGTTAAACATAAAAGAAGTATCCAATGTTGTCATACAAAATGTCTTGGCCTTCCATTGACTTTTAAAGGTTTATCCGAGTTGCACATACAAAAGGCCTTGGCCATCTAATGACTTTTTTTATAAAAAAAAGAGAGGTTTTAATCTAGAATAAGAGCATACAGAATTTCCTTGCTTTTACTAAGGACTTTGAAAATTAAGAGTTCTTCCTCCTTAGGCTCAACGTTTTTGGATTTCTCAGTTTTCTCATCCGAGCTCCCTCTTTTAGATCCCACTTCATCCTCTCATTCAGAACTGTTATCCGATGACTCTTCCGAAGCAGCCATCTCATCAGCTAAGGAAATTTATGGTTGCATTAACCTTTCATAAACCAAACCCCACAACAATCTGAGTCTTAAGTCCGACTATTTTTTATGAAACAATAACACCATATCCAACTTAATCGAAGCATCTTGAGCATTTAACTTGTCTATAGTGGCATCAACATAAGCTTCAATGCATCATCAGCTTTTTGGGCCGAGTTGGCTTTCAACATTTTAATTTCTTCTTCCAACTCTTCTTTGGTCTCCTCTAAAGCTTGTTTCTCAGTCGTGATACGATCCACTGATCCCCAGCTAGTCTTCAACTGATCCTGCAACTCATTTATCTTTTTTAGAGCTAGCAGTCTTTAATTCCTTCAGCTTCTTCTGAACCTTTGATATCTCTTCCTAAGTGCGTCTTCATCCTTAGTTGCACTATTAGCTCTGGCCTTCTCTGCTCCAAGAGAATTTTGTAGTTCCTTTTTATCTTCTTGAAGGGACAGAATAATCCCTCATTGATTTTTAACCTCTCTTTCCAGTTCGACTACAGGTCATACACAGTCCATTATAGTATATCCCAAAATATCATTCTCCTTTGAAATTTCAAAGGAAGTACCATTATGCACTATGTTTGGTCTTAAACTAGGAAAAACTTTATAATCAAACCCACTTAACTCATCTAAAAGGTTTTGGCCCCAATAGTCCCTTCGTCTCCAAAGTTTAGAAATAACAAAGAAGGATCATCTCCATCTGGTATAGGAATCACGGGTGCATGAACGTTCAAGCCCAAAGCCAAGTCTGAACTAGTCAAGACTTTGTTGTTGTTTTTCTTATTCTTCTGTATTTCTTCATTACCCTCAGCAGGCCTCATCTGAATTCTCTATTTTGGATCAACAATGTTTGCAAGCACAATGTCTTCTTCCACAATACTCGTCACAACACCCAACAGTGATGCATCGATCTTTGGTGACTATCCTTCGGTATTTATGTCAGCAATCCCTTGCGGAACCCATTTGTTCTTCTGCTTATCCATATGACTGGGATATTTCCTTCTCGTTAGAAGATACACTTTCCCATCATTTTTCAATCATATGCAGAAGAGCAATAGAAGTGGCAGGTGTGAGAAATTATTTCCACGTTAGTTCTCTCTTTGGATTTGTCCTCCAAAGATGACTACAAGTCAAATTTTTGGCAGTAAACCAATCGTGAAAACAATTTTCCACTTCATTTTTGCCCAGATATGTGGCCTTCTAAAAGTCACTTGAGCAACCTTCAAGTGATGGGTGAAATAGTTCAAAAATACTGCAAATGAAAGTGTGTAAATCAAAACCTAAAATAAAAAGAGTGACCTAAAATTACTAAGAAAAATTCTAAGACAACAATACCAGGGCTTTTCCAAAATTTGGTGAGTTTACTGGGATTTCCCCGTGAAGATGAAATCTTCTGACCATTCTCCCATTGTACACTAGCAAACATAAACTGCATCTTTCATACTCTATCCGATTCCAACAAGTCATTCACTACTTTAAAATCATTCCCCGTGTTGAAATGATAAAAAGGGATCTTATTATTACGGTACAAGCTAGCAATGGCTGCCATCTGCTCCATTGGCATAGTTTTCCAGGACAACCTTGATGCAATGATACAAGCAATCAAGGTGTACCAAGCATTTGGACTAATTTGACTCGACCACAACCTAATCAATTCGAAATATCTAACTATTTCAGGATCTAAGGCGAACCTAAGACCCAGTCTAACACTTCTGTAAAAACCACTAGTTCATTCGAACGAAAACTAATCGGAGTTACTCCGGTCTTAGGAAATATGAATCTAATCGTGTTAGGGAACCCCCATTTAATACGAATAGCATCTAACTCTTGTTCATGAAAGTAAGCATAAGATATCTTGTTCAGCGCTAAAAGATATTTTATACTTACCTTTTTAAATTAGGTCCAACGCGACCAATCAATGAGATCGAGAGATCCTCAAACTCGTCTTATATTGTGTCGTTATTACTGTGAATTATCCTACCCGTCGTAACACGATCGAGGAAAGGTTTAGAGATCTCTCCTATCTGATCAGACGTTTTAAGTAGAGAATCCACACTTAGGTATTCCAAGACCTCCTTCATCGCCTTAGAACCCGATCTTGATGGTTCTGTGGGCTGAGTGTTAGCATCATCTTTTAAAGCTGATGAATGCTTGTTTGGTCTTGGAGAGGATGGGGAATCGACCAACACCAACGACTCTGTGGCAGTTCTGGTTTTAGCTACTGACAATCTCGTCACCCTCTTTAGAGTAATTTCTTCCGAGCATGATCCCATTGCTCTGAAAGTGTATTGTACTTGACGAATCGAGGCCTTTTGAGAGTGGAAGGATTTTGGTGAAGGATGGGAGAATTAGACGATTGGGCTGTTGTGGAAACTGTTGGATCAGATTTTTGTAAACCGACGAGATCCTCGGTATTCAATGACCTGTGTAGTCACTATTGGAGGAGAGGAAACATGAAGTCCGGCTGCGAGTCGATCTTGTTTTTTCTCTTCTATTAATTCTGACTAATTTAACTAGCCACATTTGACTAAGGTTGTTCTTGCAGTAAACATGCACTTACCGCAAAGGAACTTCTTAGTGAACGAAAATATTTTTTTTCTCTCTGAAATGTTTACTAAAAACAGCCAAAATAAGCACTGTTTTATATAGAAGAGGTTAGTGGAATACTCAAAGTTCATAAAGTGTCATTAATATGAGTTCTTAAGTACCCTATAACTAGTGTAAAGCATGTCTAATCATTAATTCTCTATGGGAAGAGTAAACGTTACTTGTTAATTGGCCTGATTTACCTAGAGTAGAGTAAATCCATACCCCTTTTAATTAATGACAAATTTAAGCAAAGACTACAAGAGATAACCGTAACTACACTACATAATGGTACAGATTCTGGACGCGAATTTCGAACACAAATTTCTTCTCAGCTAGTCTTGCATCGGAATTAGTCTTCCAAACAATTTTTTTGAAGACTAATGGGGCTATATGGTGGGTCAAACATATTTTAGAGAAATTTATACTTAAAGGCATAATAATTCGAAGGGAAATTCGGACAAAAGTTCGAAGTATTATTCGAACAACAATTCATACACATTAGACGGACCAAAAAGTCAAACGCGTTTATTGCTAATGTGACTAAGCTAAATGTCTACTAAAACACGGTAAATGACCCGTTAACACTTGGGCTTGACCCTGAACTCGAGTGATTAATGAAAGTGGTTAAGTATTTAACCCGGTCGATAATCTTACTTTGGACTATAAATAACCAAGACCACCTCATTAATGAGGTAGGTGAAAAACCCGTAACGACTAAATTATCTCTTCTCTCTAAAAAAGATCACATTAATTTTTTTTATCAAACTACCAAAAGAACTCTAAGATATTCCACAAAATTACAAAGTTACCTCTTTAACCAATTTCTACCACATCATCCTCCACCTTGATCTACCTCTTAACATGAGCCAAAAGATCCCCAAAATTGAGTGCCTTTTTCTTCATAGTGTGTTATGCCAGAAGTCTCGACAAGATCTTTGCCTATATGTTGTCACTTTAAGCAAGTTATAGCAGTCCAACATCCCATTCTTTGTTTTCACAAACCCTCGAGTGTAATCTCTCAAACGTTTTTGGTATTTTTTTCGTAGATAATACAATATTCATCTTCCTTGATTAACTTGGAGCCTACATATTGATTTTTAAATATCGTTCAAAGCATTCTAAAGCTCTTGATGCAACTGTTACTGAACCAAGTCAAACCAGTGGTCGTGAAAGTTATAGAGAATGTCATGCACAACATCTTTTCATCCTCACCAAATTGTAGCATCTCTGTTTTGAACTGTTTTGTGTGGTGTTCATAGTCCTTTTTGTCATTAAAATTTTCAATAGAGGTTTGATTATGCCACTGAATGAGCCACGCAAGGGCTTGGTTGCGCAATTTGTTATGCTCCATAGGGATTCGACTGACTATGTAAAAGGAGAGTAACACTGCTCATTTACATATGTTACTGTTGGTGGTAAATTATAGTTGTGGTTAATCGCAACATAATGTTGAGAAAACTAGTTTTAGTTTTTTTTTTCCACCAAATTGTGCAACAAAGACTTGGTGGTTTTTTTTATTGGGGTGTTTGAGCTGACAGAGGAGTTTGGTGTCCATTCGTTGAGGTTGAACATCTTTGGTCGAATTTATTGAGACTTCAAGTTGTTGTTTTGTTGATGTTAGGGTAAATGTTTCTCCAATACATGTTTTGTTTTCAATGCCATGTTTTAAGGTTATTGTACTACTTCAGTTGCGCGGTGATAAAAACACCTCCATTCATACTAGCGGATTTTTGATTAAAATTCTCTTTTTTATCAATGGACTTGGTCCAAAAAAGGATACTTGTGTCGACTGATGTTTTGGTAGCGATGCCTAAATAAGGAATCAGTGATGTAATCTCTCACCTCCACAGCATTAACCTTAAGGCGTTTGTGGTCAGATCTCAGACGGACAGTAGGAGTGGTCAATATTAACTTCAGAACTTTGTAATAATTCGTACGTTACTATCTCAATTGATTCATGAAATTGTAGCACATCAATGGTTTAAGTGGCCGAAACGACAAGATGAAATGGTTCGTGATATGCTTTTGCTCAAATTCTATGTGTGAATTTGTTATGAGATTTTGGTTCTTTGTTATTGATGTCACGATATCAATCGGTTCTTGACGATACCAGTATTACAAAATTACAAATATTTCATAAAAATATAAGCCAGGTCTTTTTTAATAAAAGATATTATCCATCTTAATATATATAATTATAAAACTATTTTATATATATAATTTAAAAATTATTTTTATTTACAATACACTCTACTAATTAATATTTTTATATATATTTAAAAATAATTATATAATTATTAGATGTTTGACCCAAAATTTCATTTATTTTAAAAATAATTCCGATGAATTACAGCACTAATTTATCCATATTTATTGATCGCCTGATCAATGTTAAACTAATTTATGTATCTTTAAAAATCTAAACTTAGTTAATTGACCAATTTTTTGATGGTCACGGAAAAAAATGGTAATTTTGAATATTTTTATTCGACAAATACCTCATAAATAAGAACAAAATAAAAAGGGTAAAAGAAAAATTAAGTTAAACCGGTGGTTTGAACGTCCAAGTCTCAACACAAAGGCCAGTGCAACCTAAGTACCTTGTGGGCTGTTTCATCTGTCAAGTTATCGACCGTGTTGCTCAAACAATAGAAAATCATCATTTGTAAAAGTCGTTCCCAGACTTATACTTTTTTTCCCACGTACTGAAGATTTATGATGATTCCTTAAAAGCTATGATAATATAAAAAAAACAAAATTGTCACCTGAAAAAGCCGAAAGACATAAAAACGAATAATAAAATGTGACTGAAGCAGGCTTGTAATCACAGACGATGTCAATATGTGCCTAACTGATCAAGGCAAATTGTGGTACACCGATTCTAAAGTCACAATTTCAATATATGTGGACATTAACACTAAGGTTGTATTAACAGACAATGTCAATATGTGCCTAACAGATAAAGGCAAACCATAAATAGCAATACAAGTATAGATTTACAAAGAATCTGAGGGAATACAAAAACTAAAATGGGAATCTGAGCATGTAGAATCAGGAGGATGAGATTCTGCGGGTGTTATAAGAACCACACTTTTGACATTTAAGGCCTACAATGTGAAACATCACTTTACTCGTGCTGTTGCAATCGTTGCAAAGAATCGGAACCTGGTAAGTAACACAAACAAAAAAAATGTTACATTACCAATAAATTTCAATACCATATAAAGACTCATTAGTTATAACACGCAGCGGACACAAAGTTGGGTATTTTATCAACATAAGCAACATATCAGAGAAAGGACATGGCTATAACTCACACGACTTACTATTTTTCACTAAGAGAAGTTTACTACACCTGTCGGAGCTGTTGCCTATTGCATTTTCTAGTTAAAAAATATTTTTACTAATTAAACAAATTTGATTATATTAAAAAAACATCTCTATGCGATGCAACTTAGTAGTTTCGGTTTGGATTATAGCCTTGCATATCTATATTTAAATGCGTACCTCAAACCTGTACTCCTCTGGCATCTCCATAGCGCTGACCTGTAGGAGGAGAACCGGTCCAACTTATAAATGCTTAAATTAACAACATAGGAGAATATGGTACAGGAGCAAAATCGTTTATCAGTGTTAATAAATAGATAAATCGGAAGCAGTAAATCTTTTGGGAAAAAGACGATGATATCTAGAAATTGAGAAAAGAGAGTGCAAGCACTTGCTACAAGTATAAGCAATCCAACCATAAATTTAATAGCCAAATTTTAAGAACTAATAACATATCGAAGCTATAATAAGAAAACTAGTTAGCAGCAAGAGTGCTAAACAACCTCACTTCCAGAAGAGAGTAAAAATGCACTACCTCAACATCTAACATACGCCACTGCGCGGTCATTGTCCTCGCCGACTTGGAACAAATGGGACAACGATATCTAATGAGTCACATTCATACAGACAATTAGATCAGCATGATTAATAGGAGAGGTTACTGAATATGTAACAATACCCGAAAAAATAACAAGGCAATCTTACTGGTTTTTTTTAACCATTTCAATGTAGCAATGACTATGCATTGTGTGCCCACATAGCATAACTCGTGTGCTTTTAATGGAGTCAAAAAGATACTGCGAGGACAAGAGGGAACTGTCAGCATCTTTTGGTACAAAATTGAATACGAAATTGTATTATTTTGATCGACAAACCTCATAACAGATAGGGCAGTAATTTTTCATGGAGTTCTCAACACATGAATGATTATCACGTAAGCTCACCGTATAGCAAGATCCTATCTCGTATGATCGACAAAAGAAACAGTAAGGAGAGAGAAATGACTATTACAGTGAATAAGCAATAATCAATTCATTTATGAAAACAAGGATTTTAAACAAAATCAAACAGCATTGGACCGTACTACTGAAGATTAAAATTAACCAGACTTTATATTGACTGTCCTGTTGTCAAGGACCTACTACTCCTTCATGCACTATCCAGTCAAACTTGGTCAGCAACAATTTCTACTTCATAGCTACATGTAGGACTTTATAAACAGAGCATGATTGATATTTAATTTGCTTTTGATGAAAAAAAAAATCTTAAATTGTTACATTACATGTAATTTTGGTTTCAAGAAAGGGAGTATTTCTAATTTTTTACATGTTTAGTTATCGAGTAGGAATGAGACTTCCTTATTTGTAATTGGATTACTCTTAGCTCTACAACTAACCTCTTAACTAGAGCTACGATATCTGCAAACCAGAAGTCGGAAAACATAGATAACAGAAGGTCAAACTTGAACCATACAGCTTGTGCATTCTACAGAAACACTTGTGAACTTATAGAACTGGTTCCTTTGAGCTAGGCTATTGAAAATCGCAACGTAAACACACTACAGTTAATAAAAATCACATACCGCACTTCTGACAGTGAAAGAAATTGTCACGACCACCAACTCTGAAAGCAGAAATTAGACGGAATAGTGAGGGACTTAACACAAACTAAATGTGCAAAGGGCTAGATAAAAAGTCAACAAATGCACATATCCCGAGTAAGAAAAAACTCACCGACAAATCCCACAAGCATCACAGTGAAACTGCTGCTTCGAGATCTATAGTTTCCAAATCACAAGATTATTTGACGATAAATAATTGACAGCCAAACAAGACAAACTTAAAGTGATCGTCTTACATCATCGTCAAAGAATTTGCAAATATCGCAAAAGTATTCTCCCATGTTGACGTCACAGTTTGAACAAACTTGAGCAACCTGAAAGTGTTGACCATAACCTCAAAATGAACAACAAAATGGAAGAAAAAAACCCGGATCGTCGTTTGAACTTACAGGGCTAGTTCAAACCTTCTGCTCGGTATCACAAACTGAGCATACAACCTGGAATAAACGAAATGAACTTCAATTTTTTTTTTATTGTTTAGAAAAAAAGATTCATAGAAAACTGCAAACGTACCTGTTCAACATCTTGCCTGACCAATTCATGATTGTCTTTAGGGTTGCTCAAGGAGCCCTAAAAATCAAACATACGCTCAAGTTTCATAACAACATAATTTCCAAATGCAATAAGTTCAACATACACATCTTTACACTTGATTTCTAATCTACCGCCAAAAGGCTGCGGTTGAACCCATTTATATAAACCATAAACAAAGTCAACATCGTGGTACGGATTTAGTAGTTGAGGGTTTAATATCCTAAGACTTGCCAAGAAGATGATGACGAAGATATGAGCCATTATACATATACATACATGTATAGAGATAGAACACAAAACATATCAACTTAAGTACAAATAAGATAGATAGAGAGATACCATGGCTTCGTTGTGGCAATGGCGGCAGGGGAAGATCTGATTGCAACAAGGGGCACGAATCTTACATTTTCTCTTGTAGTGTTCACATCTAAAAATCAAGAACGCAAATCAATAAAACATTAGAAAAACAGTGCAAGGAAAAAAATAGAGCGGCATAATGGTTCTTGATAGAAAATTAATACCCGAACTCGGATTTTCCGGAATCGGTTTCTCTGTGAGAAGTCTTGGCTTCCATTGTTGATGTCTGAGAGACAACAGCAAGCTGAAGATTTGATGTTTTGCTATGGTTTTGTTTAGAGACGGTTTATGTCGAAGGGAAAGTCCTCCCGAAAAAATAAATGGAGTTTCTAGTTCTACCAATAAACTAAAGTTATCTGTCAAATCATATTTACTTATGTTCACCAATAATAATATTTAATTAATTTATTGGTAAAAGTTAAAATTTTAACATAAAACTACCCCCGTACACGGTACAATCCTGTATTTTTTAGGAAAAATTAATTAGAATCCTTTTTTGGTAGACCGTGTTTTCCACGCCTCTCAAGTGAGAGCGGGATTAGATTACTAAACAATAATTGAAATGAGGTGAAAAAAGAAGATGTCTTCTCTCTCAAGAAAGCATCAAGAATAGGATTGCTTATCCTCTAAGATACATTTCTACTGTTTAATCTCAGTTCTTCTGAGTTCTATGCTTTCAAGCCCGCTGATTCAGCCACGTACGAATGGATTTGAGAGACATTGAAGCGTTTCCTCAGTTGAAAGGTAGTGTTTCTGCGTCACAAGAAGTTGAACCGAGTAGGAAGTATGCTGATGTGGTTAGGGCAAAGGTTTCAACTGCGGAATTCAACCCGATAAGCACCATAACAGAGTCGGATCATAACAAGATTTTGTTCCCTGAAAAGGTTTTGACAGACCTTAGAAATCAATCTAGAACTACACTAATTGCGAAGTTTAATGATGGTATACCAAAGAGGCTTGCTTTTCAGTCGTTTCTTGAATCGTTTAAGTTCAAGGGACAGTTTACGTACTTCACAATCGATTCAAGGCAAATACAGATAGAATTTACGGTGTTGGAGGATGCAGGTAGGCTGTGGGTTGCTCGTTTTTGGAAGGTTGATGGCAAACTTATGAGGGTCATTAAATGGTGCCCTCAAAGTTCAAGAAACTTTGAATGTCCTATTGCCCTCTTGTGGGTGCGTTTTGAGAAGTTAGAAGAGTTCATGTATAATGCTGATGTGATCCATGCTCTGGCTTCATCCATTGGCATTGTTCATCACGTTGTTATCCCTGATGTGAACAGGGCAAATTGGAACGCATGTTTTGCGTTGGTTGAAGTTGATATTTCTCGAATGCTTAAAAGAAAGTTGATTATAGGGTTTGGTGGTAGTAAGGAGTTCTCAATCACGGTGAGTTACAAAAACGCGCCTAGCTATTGCGAGCAGTGTCATCATGTGGGTCACGATGGTGTTAAATGTAAAAAGAACTCAGCACAAGATTCCAAGAAAGAAAAGGTAACAGATGATATTATTGATAGTAGTAAGAGTTTACAGGAGTCTGTACAAGAAGTGAAACAAAATGGAAAAGAAGCAAATTCTACTAAGGTACAAACTTTTACACAGGTATATAAAAGAAGGTTAAAGTCTATTATTACAAAGAAAGACAACTCTCATGTGTCCTGTCCTTCAACTAATGTTGTCAGTCCTGTGAAAGATAGTTTGATGTCCATAAATGAGCCTGATATTATCAGTGCTTTACAGAATCTTGAGGTGGAGGAGAATTGCCTTGATAATTCTCAGCAAAACCTTGAAATGGAAGAGCAATCTTCTCTTCATAAGATTGGTAGTCACAATCCCTCTCCAAGAGTTAGTTCAAGTGGTGAACATGATTTTGAAACTGTAATACTAAGGAAAATAAAATCAGCACAAAAGAATAGTAACTCAAGAAATCTGAAAATAAACTCTCTTATGAAGAGAGACAAGGTACCAAGAGGTTATGCATCAGATAATGATTAATATCATTAGCTGGAATGCAAGAGGGATACACAATAACCCTACAATAGCTAGGCTAAAGTACATTATTAGCAAAGAAAAAGTGAAAATCGTTACTATACAGGAACCTATGGCAAGGGCTGATAAGGTGGAGAGGGTGGCAAGAAGGATTGGCCTTGAGAACTACGTTGTTAATATATCTAACAAAATATGGATATTCTGGTCGAATGATGTTGGGGTTGATGTTATTCAAGATCATGCACAGTTTTTACATGTTAATGTCAATTATGCTTCATTTAATGGCAGTTTCACTTCTGTATATGCAAGTAACTTACGAGCTCAGAGAAGAATACTTTGGGGGTTACTTAGTAACATTACCTGTAATGAGAATTGGTTGCTTGCTGGGGACTTTAATACTACTAGATGCCCTGATGACCAGCTCCACTGTGTGAGTTATGATGGGGCAAGTGCAGAGGACTTCAATGACTTTATAAGGAACTGTGACTTAGAGGTGCCTGCGCATTGTGGATCACGTTATACCTGGAGCAACAAGACAAACTGGAAAAGATTAGATTGGGTATTGACTAATCAATTTATGCTTAACATCTTAAGCATACAGGTTTGTCACATGGTCAGAACTTGTTCTGACCATGCTCCTTTATTAATCTCTATTTCTAATGCATCTAACATGTTAGCTAATTATAAGAAGAGCTCATTTAAATTTTTAAATGCATGGTCAAACCACCCTGACTTCATGACTTGTGTAAGTCAGAACTGGTCTATGCCCTGTAATGGTGATGACAGTACCATTTTTTGGTACAAATTAAAAAGACTGAAAAAGCATTTGAAAAAATGGAATTATGAAACTTTTGGTAATATATTTGATAGGGTTAAAGAAGCAATCAATGATGTAGAAAAGTGTGAGTTAATCCATCAAGATATGAAGGATGATGTATCAAAAGCAAATCTGTCTAAATCCAATAGCATCCTCATCCTTGCTTTGAAAGATGAGGAAAGCTATTGGAAACAGAAGTGTTTTAACTCATGGCTATGTGATAGTGATGCTAACACCAAACTTTATCACGGTTATGTAAAAAAGAAAAGAAAGAAAAACATTATTGTGGGAATAAAGGAGAGAGATGGCTGGATTACTAACCAGGATGATATTGCATCTTCTGCAGTTGCTCATTTCAAAGAAATTCTCTCCAATATCCCTGATGATAATAGCATACTGAATGATAGAGACACAATATTAAATAATATACCTAATATTGTTAGGGATTCTGATAATGCTGACATTATAAAGCCTGCATCATATGAGGAAATAAGAGTAGTGTTAAATGGAATGAAGAAAGACAGTGCTCCAGGAATTGATGGTTATAATACCTTTTTCCTGAAACACTGTTGGGAAATAATTAAAGTTGATCTGTACAAATCTATAAATGCTTACCTTTCTGGTGCTCAATTCCCTAAAGGGATTTTTGCAACAGGGATTGTCTTGGTCCCCAAAGTAGCAAATCCTTTAACCTGGAATAATTTTAGACCATTAAGTATGTGTTCTATAGTTAACAGACTATTTTCAGCCATTATCAATAGGAGAATTTCCTATATTCTACCTAGAATTATATCTAGAGGTCAATCTGCTTTTGTAAAAGAAAGGATTATACATGAAAACATCTTAGTTACAAAAGAGATGCTACACAACATAGGTAGAAAGCCATCAAAAGGGAACATAATAATACAACTGGATATGACAAAGGCGTTTGACAAATTGTCTCACACCTTTGTCATAAGAACACTAAAGTGTTTTGGGTTTTCTGATGCTATTGTGAATATGATTCAAAAGCTGATTTCCAATGTAATGATATCTGTATTGCTTAATGGGACTAGCTCAGGCTATTTTCCTCAAAAGGTTGGGTTAAGACAGGGAGATCCATTATCTCCCTGCTTATTTATTCTTGCAGAAGAAGCCCTTTTGAGAGGGCTGGCAAATCTTTATGACTCTAATAATTCTATGCAATTTTATGTAAAGAAAGGTTATATTTTACCGTGTCTAGCTTTTGCAGATGATGTGGTGATATTTTCCAATAGTTCTCCTCAATCAATCCAAAGTCTAAGTGACCTGCTAGCAAAATACCAGAGTGAGTCTGGGCAGTTGATAAACATTGAAAAAACAAAAGTGATTACCTCAAATCGATGTGCTGGGTCTCACACTGCAAGAATTAAAGCTACAATGGGTTTCAAAATAGAGAATGCTCCATTCAGCTATTTGGGAATCACGATTGCACCTAACAACAAAGGGAAGCACTACTCTTTACTCTTAGATAAGCTACTGAATAAGATAAATGAATGGGACTTAAAAAACTTGTCTTATAGTGGTAGGTTATCACTAATAAGACATGTTCTATACCCAATAATCTACTTTTGGATGCAAAGCTGTATAATACCAAAGAATGTTTTGAGTAAAATTGAGACATATTTTAATAAATTTCTGTGGAGGGCAAAGGTAAACGAATATGCAATGCATTGGGCAAGATGGAAAGACCTTTGTCTGCCATTTGAAGAGGGAGGATTGAATGTCAAACTGCTGTCTGACATTCAACTTTCTTTTACTTTCAAACTATGGTTTTGGTTTAGGAAAGGGGGTTCACTTTGGTCTGACCTAATCTCTAAAACATATTGTTTAGGGAGACATCCAACTAATGCAAAGTGTGGAGTCAATGACTCTATTGTGTGGAAAGGATTGTGTTCTGTTAGAGATAGGGCAGACCAGTTTATTAAATGGAAAATAGGATGTGGAAATGCAGACTTTTGGAGAGACTCATGGCATGAGATGTCTCCTATTATAAATGCTGAAAACTTATGGTATCTTCTAGCTCAAGTAAAAACATTTTGGTTAAATGGATGTTGGGATTTTAACTTACTATCTTCGCTATCTAATGAGAGAAAGCAACAAATTCAAAGAGTTGTAATCTCTCATGATAAGGAGGATAAAATAAACTGGAGTTTATCAAAAAATAAGAGTTTTTGTATAAAAGACACATGGGAAAACATAAGAACAAAAAGCAGTAGTTCTTTTTTCTTCAAAAGGATTTGGCACACTTTTATACCTAAAAAATTTTCTTTTTTAAGCTGGAAATTACTTAAGAATTACATCTCTGTTGACAGCATTCTATTAAAAAAACATTTCACAATAGTTTCAAAATGCCAATTCTGCTGCAATTATGAAGAGACTTCTCATCTCTTCATCAATTGCAGCTATGCTTGGTCATTATGGAACTATTATGGATTGTTATTCAGAATACCTGTAAGAAGGTATATGAGCCTAAGACACATGCTATTGGTCTGGTTCAAGACTGCTAAAAGTAAACTTCACATTACATATATTGTACCACAACTGATAACTTGGACCATTTGGCGAAATCGAAATCATTGTAAATTTGGTAAAACAGTTGATTGTTTTCAACGTGCTGTTAACAGCATTAACAGGTTTATCATAGCAATTGACATGAATCTAAGACCTAAGCATTGGGTACGTGTTGAAGATGCAGATCTTAAGCTAGGAGCTATGTCTATATGCAAGCGAAATGTGACTTACCGGTGCTGGAAGGCTCCTGACCTGGGACGTATCAAGATTAATGCTGATGGTGGATGTGACTTCACTGGAGAAGCGACCGGTGGGATAATTGTTCGAGATCACACGGGCAGGTGTTTGGAAGGAGCTGGCTTCATATTTGGTAAACTATCTCCATTCCAGGCTGAAAGGCGTACTCTTATGGAGGCATTGTTGCTGTGCTTTAGGCGAGGATGGACAAACGTCGACATAGACGTCGATTGTCTGTCACTAATGAGTCAGATCTCATCTCGAGAACCTAGCAACCAAGGAATTGATTTGTGTAATGGATTATTGGCTCCGACAATGAGAATCGCTCATGTTTCCAGAACGGAAAACATGGCGGCAGACTGGGTTTCAAAGCATGTTTTGAAGCTGAGAAGGAATTGGATTTTCAATGGAAATCAAATACCAAACCCTTTACTTGCGATTTTGATGCTCGAAAGTATGGGAGTTGGATATATTGATCCAGGATAGAGTTTGGTGGTAAAGGAAGGCGATGAAGGAGTAAAGGAGAGATGGTGCTCTGATAGAAATTAGGGTTTCAACCTAATTTTGGGATCGATATCAGTTAGGGTATTTGGTTTCAAGTCGGGTAGCCTAATTGTTGGGCTCTATTTGGTAATAAGAAGGCCAAATGAGATTGGGCCCAATTGTACTGGTTTCGTTTTTGATGTCTAATAAGAGTAATTTGCTGATTAAAAAAAAAAAAATAGAATCCTTTTTCTATACGTTATCTTTATTTATTTATTTTAATTTTTTTAATCAAAATACACTTTATTAACCAAATTGAAAGGAATACAAAGTTAGAGGTCCAAATTGGCTAAAATACAAAATTTAAGACTTAAGTTAAAAAGACCAAAATCAAAAGTAAACGCATTTCCATTAAATTCGACCAGAAGCTCAAGAAAATAAAAAACCCCAAATTTCCTCAAACCCTAAAGCTTCAATCCGGTTCGACGTTTATGTAGCCCAAACCTAAACCCTCAAGGAAAACAATAGATTGAAGATCAATTGGAGCATTTGATCTATTGATTTCAATCTTTTGTTTACATCTGAGTGTCCATTTCGCCAGCCAGTCGGCTGCGCGATTCTGAATTCGGGAAATAGATTTAAGATTCATGCAAGGGTGGATTAATCTCTTGTAAATGGAAATCAGTTGAGACAAGTAATCTGGGCTTGTTCCTTTAGCCAAGAACTCGATTAAGGATTGATTATCAGATTCGATATCAACCTTAATTCAGTTCTTCTCTCTACACGGAAGCAAACCTTCAAGCAAAACGAGGGTTTCAGCTAAAATGGGAGTCATTTTCCCAAAAGTTTTACCCAAACCAGCTTCGATATCACCATTCATGTCTCTGACAATAATGCCTCCAGCTGATTCGCTGGTTCTCGAGCATGCACCATCTACGTTGAGTTTCAGCCTATCTTCAGTCGGATGATTCCACTTCAGATAAGTGCCATTTCTTTTCTTATCGTAAATTGAATTGCACCCAATAACACTACCTGCATTTCTCACTTTAGACTAGTTTTTTTAGTTAGTTTTGAGTCTAAACTATAAATAACTTTGTTAATGTAAGTTTAGCAGACTAATAAGAAATGAATTTATTTTTGAATTTACTATCATTTCTGGACTTCCAGATAGTCCAACAGATGATAGAAGGTATAATATGCGTAATATGGACCTTTAGGTTAGAAAACCAGGACCATTATCTAATTAGGTGAGTCAGACTCATAAATCTCTCGATTTTAACCTTGAAAAGAGAGCTGAAATGAGTCCAGATCGACCAGAAGAAGTTATAGTTTACAAAAAGATGGTTTTCACAATTAGGGCAGAAAATGCATTTAGATGCTAAACTGACATGTCTACTCTGCATAATAGAATCAATAGGTAAAAAATTCCTAATAAGTTTCCAAAGGAAGAAAGAAAACTTCCTGGGAGTCAGATGATTCCAAATTTTCTTTAAAAAAGGACTTGTTAAACTTCTGCATAGTGTTGTTCAAAGTATAGTTTGTGTTGAACTCTAGATTAGGAGAAATTTCCCAGACCATTCTGTCTTCTTTAGATTGATCAATTTTGAACGTAGAAATCTGGTTGACTTTATCTTAACTAAGGAAACTTTTCAACTGATCTATATCCCAATTGTTCCCCTTCCAAAAATTGTTCACATTCTGATCCAAATACCAAGGATTAAATTCAAGATTGTTATGATTCAAAATTGGAGATTGGTTATGTCAATTCTCCAACCTGAAATCCATTTCACCCCTGCCAAGAAGCCAGTAAATGTTAGGTTCTGCCATATCTTTAATATTAACCAAACGTTTCCAAGTGATTGAACCAGTTTTTTTGAAGTTAGATTTTAAAGGATGATTTCCTTTATTATATATGTCATTCATTAGAATAGCCCAAAAACTAGATTGCTTTATGAAATTAAACCATAATTTTTTAGACAATGTAGTCTAAATATCATTGAGATTTATGGTATTCAGACCACCCTCTTCAAAAGGCCTACAAAGGTTTTTTCAAGCAGTCCAATGAATAGCTTTTACATCAAACTTTGATCTCCATAGAAATCTGTTAAATGTTTTTTCAATTTTGTTAATCACACAGTTAGGAATGGTGGTAGTAGGCATCCAAAAATATGGAATAGACATAAGAATATTAGAGATTAAAGAAAGTCTTCCCCCAAATGACAAGAACTTGCTGTTCCAAGTAGCTATTTTATTGTTGATGTTGTCCAGCATCTTATTGAAATTATCTGCTTTATTATTGCAGGTCAAGCTCACACCAAGATAGCTGATTGGAAGTTGATCTGTCTTATAACTAGTGTTGGAAACCAAAGGTTGGATTCTACTTTGAGACATGCTTCTTGAGGTGAGAATCTGGGTCTTTTCTTTATTAATGACTTCTCCAGAGATTATTTGGTATCTGTCTAAAAAAAAACTAAGAATTTGAATAACTTTGTTAAAACTGCTAGAAACATTAATAGAGGATCTCGAAGCATAAGTCATACAAATATTCTTGCTATAAAGAGTAACTAGACCTCTAACAAGAACCTCCTCACTGATAATAAAAAGACTAGGGGACAAAGGGTCCCCTTGTCTCAAACCTCTAACAGATTTGAAAAAACCATAAGTTTTCCCATTAATCAGGATATAAATGCTAATATTTTTAATCATTTCATTAATAAGAGTAATGAATTGATTAGAGAAACCAAAAAGATTCAAAACCTTAAGAATAAAAGACAAAGATAACATGTAAAAAACCATAGACATATCGAGTTTAACCATTATATTTCCTTTAGCAGGCCTTCTCTTTAAATCATAAGCAAGTTCTCTTGCAATCAAAATGTTATCGTGAATAGATATTTGTTTAACAAAAGCACCTTGAGTGCAAGAAATAATCTTAGGTAGAATAGTTGACAATCTAGCATTTAATAGTTTAGAGAATATTCTATTAGTTAAAGAACACAAACTAATAGGACGATAATGAGACCAATAAGTAGGATTATTGGTTTTAGTATTTAGACATAATCCAGTAGTAAAAATCCCATTAGGGAACTTACTACCAGATAAGTAAGAATTAAAAGCAATTAGCATATCATTTTTGATTATCTGCCTACAAGTTTTAAAGAATATTACATTATAACCATCTATACCAGGGGCACTATCAGGATTCATAGAATTTAAAACATCCCAAATTTCCCCACTAGCAGTAGCTTTAACTAAATGCATATTATCTTCTATAGTTGCCAATTTAGGAATAGAAGAGAGAAGCTCATCCCGCATACAATTTTCCTCTTACTCTTCTGAGTTATATGCTTCTTTGAATAGGCTTTTTTGTAGTAGTTTTCAGCAGAAGCACCAATATCCTCCACATTATAGAGCCATCTATCACTATCCCTAATTCATGTGATTGCATTATTTCTTCTCTTTTTTTCCACATAAGAATGAAACATTTTGGTATTATTTTCTCCCTCAAGTAACCAAGAACTATAAGCCTTTTGCCTCCAAAAAGTATCTTCATTTCTAAGAGCATGCAGATAGAAACTATTAGATTTCCTTAGATTCATTTCAGTCAATGAATTATTATAGGTAAAGTGAAGTAATTCTGCTATTTTAACAATGTTTTCAGTTTCTTTAACTTTTGAGAAAACATTCCCAAAACAATTTTTGTTCAAAATTTTCAGACATCATTTAAGTCTCTTTAGCTTGAACCAAAAAACTTCATTAGGGAATCCTTTAATTTCCAAAGTCCAGTTCTTTTTAAAAACCTCAAGAAAAATATGGTCATTAATCCACATATTCATAAATTTGAAGTTTTTATAATTAGAGTTATATTCACTTGAGTTATCAGATTTTGCTGTAATTAGAATGAGAGCATGGTCAGAACACGTTCTGATCATGTGAATAACCTGAGTAGTAGTGAACATAGTAGTCCAATTTGTATTGAATAAGGCTCTGTTGAGCCACTTCCACTTTAAAACTCTATTCCATGTAAACTTAGGCCCAAGGTAACCTGCATCCTCCAATTGACACTCATGGATAATATGAACAAAATCACCTGCACTATTCTAATCCATATTCTTGCATCCAATTTGCTCATCGGATGTCATAATAACATTAAAGTCTCCCACTACAAGCCAACCACAATTAGTCATTGAAATCAACTTCAATTGATTCCAAAGATCTAACCTAAGCAAGCTGCCACACTTAGCATAAACAATAGTTAAGTGAAGAATTGTCAACACTAGTAACTTCAAGATTACGACATTGATCATGGTTAACAATGATATTAATACTCAGATCATCCACCCAAAAAACCCATATTTTATTAGAAGTATTGAAAGGATAACTAGAGAAACCAAGTAAAGATGCAATATTAGAGATATTTTCAGAATTAGACATAGCCAAAATACTAATCTTTTCATTGAAAATCAAGGCTTTCAGTCTTCTGATAGTTGGCTTGTTATTGATTCCACGAAGGTTCCAGTTAATAATCTTTATCATTATCAGATAATGATTTAAGTTTCCTGTTTGTCCCTCTATATTTGAGAGATTTCATAATCTTGTTGCTTGGTTTCTTTATTTTCTTTACTGATTTCAACTTCTTTTTCATGATAGTACTAAATTCTTGGGCAAAGAGAGACTGAGCACTATTCTGAGGAGATTGATGTGAGTCTTCCAATATTGCTTTGAAGGGGAGAGTTGAAGTCTGATATGTTGTTACCATCTTCCTGAAGAAATTTAGAACTATATTTTGCTTGTAATTGTTGTATAGCTTCTATGATTTCAGCATTTTCAGAATTACTAACACAAAAACTTGTATTCACATCATTATAAATAGAATCCTTTTTATTTTCTTCATGAAAGATGTCTTCATATTTCTTTTCTTTTTCTATTCTTGGAACAACTATAGATTTTAATACAAGAGCAAACTCAGAATTGGAACTAACAACCTCATTTGCAACTCTCAAATCCAGATTTCCACATCCATTCTTATCAATACTTTGGCCATTCACATCTTCTTTCCATTTATTGTTTGCAGAATAACTTCATGAGTATGAATTTTAACTCTTTTCTTACACTTTTCAGGTTTTATGACCCAAGTGATAGCAAGTGTCACAGTAAAAAGGCAGATTCTTATAGCTAACGTTAATCCAACACCCTTCATTTAGGCTAAAACCAACCCATAGACGATTGTGAATTTGAACTGATAAATCCAGTTCAATCAAAGCATAAACTGAGTTTTTTAGAGCTCTGTTTTCTTTTGGTACATCTATTTTGTAAATCTTTCCAACAGAGGAAGCAACTTCATGCAACAGAGCTTTATTATACATATATTTCAGAATTCTGTCAAATCTAGTCCAGACCAGAACTGAAGGGTTCTCATACTTTGGATGAAAGTCCGACGACCACCGCAAAATTATCATCATATAAGTACCCACCTTCCAGACATACCTAGACCACATTTTACAAACGTCTTCGTTCAGATCAAATTCCATGAAGATATGATGTGAGTCTCAATTAGATATTTTGAATGAACCCTTAAATCTTAACGATTTAAAGAACGCTTCGAGAACGGGTTTCTTTGGTAAACCCAAGGAGAATTTCCCGACGTGGGTAGTTTTAGCATTCAAGAACAGAGAGTCTTTGATTTCTTTGGAGAACTGAACCGAAATATGATTTGTTTTCCATTTGATTATATCCGGTTTGAAATCTAAATCTATTTTGTTTCCCTTTTGATCTTTAAACAAATCAACATATGAAATCTTTTCACGTTGTTCTATTTTCCCTTTTTTTATTTTGAAACAGGGAAGGAAATTCATCTTCAAATAAATCATTAGTCCTTATCTCCATGATAGAGATATGCAAAAACAGAATTGAATTAATGAAGAACGACGAACACCAGACCACCGGAGGTTACTTCACCAGAAAAAACATCGGGCTAAGAGAGAGATAAAGAGTCTTTCACGTTATCTTTATTTTTAAGCCGCATATTTTTCCTTTCCTTCCTCACTGAAACCTAATTTTAGTTTAAAATTTTATTTTTTTTATTTCTCGCATTTATCAATCATACTGTTTGGCTTAAAAAATCCAAATGTAATATATGTTAACGAAGTTGAAAAAACATAAATATTATGTCTTGTCTCGGACAAATGATGTAGTAGATGTAATCGTTGATTACGTTTTTGCGCATCTTACCGATATTGATTTGTTGTGTACGTTCCAACATGTATTTATTATGAATTATACTTATAAAACAACGAGATAAAATATGACATTTTTAAGAATGATTATGTAATTTTAACGTAACTTAAATTTTGCGTGGGTTCATATAGACTTTAAGTATTTTACGAAGTCTAACAGTGGATAATATGTGTGCGTTTCTTAGTGCCATTTTGGCAGACCGAGAGTTATTGTCGATGATAGCTATTGAATATCTATTTTTGGACGAAATCCACTTGCTATGTAAATGACATATAAAACTGATACAACATGAAATATCATCTACGTGGGACATCATCAAAGACAAGTAATGATCTACAACGTGAGCCTTGTATGATTCATTTAATCCATAATGACCCTAATTGGCCTAATGGACAACAAAATGAAAGGTTGGCTCAAGACATGGCCAAGCTTGTCTCACGAATAAATCTAAATAAACTAGCAAAACAAAAGACCAAGTTACATAACCATGTTACGTTAAACAACTAGAAAAAAACTTGATCGAAAGACCAGACCCGAGTCCCAAATGCTCGGTCTCTATGACCACCTTGACCACTTGGCCAATGCCAAAGTGGCCAGCCAACCTTAAGGCCATTTTGGCCAGACTTAGCCAAGCTTGCCTCGAAACATGGCCAAAATGGTCCCGATGGTCCAAATTATCCTGATGGCCAAGCTTGCCCAATATCGAAGAATCCACTTGTTGAATCATACCCAAACTAGCCAAGCCTCACTTGGTTTCTCGTTGCAATCCAAAAAGAGCAGCCTACAAACCCTCGCAATAAGCTTGCAACGAGCATGTGTTTGACGTCTCCACGATCATTAGCCAACAAAAACTTAGCCTCCGTCGTTCCTCTCTCTCTTAAGTATTATCAAAGTGTACGAGAACCGTATCTGACAACATATGAAAGTCGTGTCTGACATTATACGATAAAAAAAATCTCCAAGGACGTACCTCCATCTGATATAGCATCCCGAAAGTAAGAAAAGGTTGCACAAATGAGGAGGCAACAACCAAAAACCCCTCCAAGATAAGACAACTATATAAGAAGATAATGTATCATTTATAATGTTAGATAAATGTTAGAGAGAAAACAGTGGCAACAACAAGAGATTTTTCTATGTAATTCATATTATCAATAAAACACAAGTGTTCTTCATTCCATAGTTTCAATTTCTTACAATTTTTAGTTACAGATCTTTATTTACTTAAACCACTAGGGTTCTTTAGGTTTAGGTGATCCCCTCCTCCACTATTTTGGTTCTGTTGTTGGAAAAAAAATCAACAATCTATCCAACCTACTCATAATCACAAATTTTTAAATTCGTGAAACATGAATCTAAGGTAAAAAAAATTGTCCACCGTCGGACCAAGAATATCAGTGTTGCAGCTTACCTCGCCCCAAAAGGTAAGCATCGATGACGAGCCTATCCGCCCCGTCAAAATAAAACTACTACTCTTCACAAGGAACAACTCGTTGCCCCATATGTCGCTCCCACAAACGATATCACTTTTATTCCTTCTGACAATGATGAGGAGGATGATGATCCCGTCATTTTGACTAACGAGAGAATTGTCAATATATCTTAACAAGGGAGTGAGCTTATGCAAGTTATCCAAAGGACCGCAGTGACCCAAGAAGCGACCAAATGACCGTGTCACCCAAACTCTTGTTCAAGAGAGACTCATCAGGGTCTTACCTCAAATGATATGGCCCATGAAGAGCAACGAAACCACCCCGTAATGGTGGATCGCCCATCACTAAACCCGACCCCTTTTATCGATCTGAACCAACCACCAGAGAAGGAACCTACAAATGAGGGATACTTAATGACAAGTAGAAAGACAATCTCGACTTATGGGCTAAGTTTGTAGTGCGATGATCACGAGATGATGGTATGAAACCAATTATTGCTTTGTTAAAGCTTAACCGTATATCATAATCACGTATCAAGACGATAGGAGATGGATCCGGCATCAAGGCCATTACCATGTTGAGGGTCATGCTATCATACCACCCTATAGTCTCATGTAACACTACACCAGGAGATAAAGGTAACGAAATTTATAGTGCTTGGTTCAACACCCCATTCACAACCTCATCTTGGGCCGACATGGTTGTTTCACTTCAAGGAAACACCATCGAACTACCAGTAATACATGAAATACGTGATGAGAGATAAAATTAGGGTTATAAGGGAATACCCCGGGGTAATATATGAAAAACAGATAAAAGAATCACAAAACTTGGCCAAGCTTGCCTCAATACTTGAGTGACGTCGAGACATGACAAAATTGCCTCGAGACATAACCAATCTTGTCTCAAGACATTGGGAAGCTTGTCTCGAGATTTGGCTAATCTGACACGAGGCTGAATTCATCATTCATCTAACAATGGAATCCCCTTAATGGTGTATTACCTTAGAGAGAAACAATTAGAATTTGATGGAACAAAGAAGTTAGAGAAAGCACGCCTAGAAGAAAATTTTGACCCCAAAATGAGCATCATGAAGAATTCGAGTGAAAACATACCTAATTTTCCTACAACCTAAGAACGCAAAGAGCCCTCAAAATATTTCCCTAAAAAAGAAGTGGTACAAGCATGCGTAGAAAGGTCTAAAGACTATGCATTTAGTTTACAGATAAAAATTTGGAGGATGGTTAACTCTCGATGAAATATGCTACTAACAACGAGCCGAAACTATCAAACGATGCCAAAACAAAACCTATAGAAGCCGCAATTACAAGAACAATGACAGCTTAATGGTTGGACATGCACGACATGTTAAAAGAAGAGGTGTTTCACAACTGATCATACACAACATACTCCTCAGTTAAATATGGAGTAGCCAAGCTAGTAAGTGACTACGATACATCACCACTTCTTCATATTCAATTAATATTAACAGTGAACCTCATGGGATTTTTCATGGTAGAAAAGATCTCACACAAGGTGATCCTTTATCCTCTTTCTTATTTTCTTGGTCATACAAGTTCTCTCCAGTATCCTTAATGAGAAAAGTAATGATGCGAACTTCTGTTTCTAATGGAAGTGCTATAAGCTTAAGATTGTCAACCTTTGCTTTGCAAATGAATTGATGATATTTTTGTCGTTGTGACATTAATTCCCTCAATATAATTAATGACGGTCTCAATGAATTTACTGAGCTCTCGGGATTTAAAGTTAGCCCTTAAAATATAAATCTTCCTCTCTAGGACTAACCCTACTTTTAGATCAAGTTTAATCAATATAATTAGTTTCAAGGTTGTATCTATAAGATTTAAATATCTTTGAGTCCATATTCTCCAAAATCAACTTTATATAATGACTGTTGACCCTTCTTGAAATAATCATTATCTGTATTACCTCATGGACTTCCAAATACCTCTCTTATGCTGGTAGGCTTCATCTCATTAAATATATTCTTTTTGGGGAGTAGGTTTATTGGTATTCTATATTTATTCTCCATGCTAGATTTCTAAAAGAACTCTCATAGTCTCTTTGTCATTTCCTATGGTTTGGCCATGGGGGGAAGGTTACGAGTGCTAAAGTGGTATTTTCTGTCGTGACCTTGCCTTTGTTAGAGGGTGACCTTGGGATTCTTATCCTAAAAATTTGGAATCAGGCGACCGTCCTTAAATGTTTGTGGTCCATTGTTAGTAAACCTGATAACTCAATCTGGTACGGTTGGATTTACTTTGAGAAGATTAAAGACCAAAACTTATGGTCTTTTAATATTGGCTCTCTTTCCTCATGGACTTGGAGGAAAATTTTAAATCTTAGGGTTTACCTAGCAATTTGTACAAGGTTGAGACTGGTAATGGGGAAAAAACCTCACTTTTATTTGACCTATGATTGTTGTCAACCTCTTTGGACAACCACTACGAGATAATATTATTCGTGATTATCGTATCCAATATCATTCAAGATGGTCTCTTGAACTAGCCAAATCATTTAAGGTGTGCTAGTGCTATAAAAATTCGTAACATCCAAGAGATTAACCATCCCATCATCTCCCTCCCTCCTCCCAACATCCTATACCACGACGTTCACTATTGGATTGCTAAGAGAGGTATCACCAAGTTCACTATTAAGAATACTGAAAATACTAGTCATACGACCATCCCATTTATCGGATGAGCACAATTAGTATGGCATAAATTTAATATTGTCCATTATACATTCATCATTTGGCTATCAAGGGAAACTTTCCACCCGTGATAAGCTTCAAAATAGGGGTTTAAACACCCCTTAAACCGTGTCTTATGCAATTCTGCCTTATAAACCATTAATTGTATCCTTTATGACTGTAGTTACACTTAGAGCATCTGGGGTTTCGCAAACTCCAAGCTTGATTTTTCTTTAAGTCACAATAATAATTGGATCTCTTGGATCCACGAGGCGCCTAATTGGCTTCAATCCAGTTTACAATACCTTTGACATGCCTGCTTTGACATTGTTATCTACCACGTATATAGTGAAAGGAATGCTAGAATTTTAGATCCTTTTCATCCCTCACCTTGGCGGTATCTTATCGCATACTTTATGACCTCCGATTTAGATTCTTTCGTACCAAAGTTGTCTGGCCAATCAACTCCTCTTAATTTCTAACATAATGTTGTTTTTTATTTGGATTGAAACAACCATATTCCCTTTTGGTTTACTGTTTTTACTCGCTTACGTCGTTACTTCCTAGCCTTTTGAATCATATCTGTCTTAACTCATTTGTTTTTTTTGTATGTACTTGTTTGACCAAATTGGAGTCATCTCCTTTTCGCTCGTTTGCTGTTATGCTCATATGTTTTTCAATTCTCTAGTTTTGTCATATTGACTCCATTAGTTTTCCTTCACTTTCACTTGCTATTTCTTATTTCGATCTGAGCAAGGTTAACGTTTATTTACTATCTTACAACATTCTTTTACGGTTCTTAATGTTACTCATTGGGATATGCCCAGTATATTTGCATGAACTATTTTTATTTAATGTATTTTTACAACCAATTATTTCATATATATATTTTTTAATTGAAAAAATAATATTGTAATTTAAAAAAAAATCTAAAATATATATTATATAAAATATAAATATTTTAAAATAATTTTATCAAAAATTAACTACCCATGAGAAAGAATGAGGTAAATAAATTGGTTTGAAAATATAATCTCACCAAATGGTTGAAAGATTATAAAATAAAACGTACTCTTATAATTTTTTTCGTTATCAAATACTTTTGGGTAAATAATTTTATAATAGTATTTTTTTGAAAGCTTATCTAAGTTTCATCGATTTATCTTTATAGTTTTTCAGTTAAAAATTAATTTTTAAGTTTCATCGATCTATTTTCATTTTAATACTTAGTTATATAGCTCGTATTAAAAATTCGGTATACATAATTTCATTGATCTTTATATTTTTCCAACGTATATAATTTTTTTTTTTGAAAAACATAAAACATAAAAAGAAATAAACTGAAACATAAAATGGAGAAAAAAGTTCGAAGTTAGATCGTTCTCGCAAATTATATTTCTTATAATTCCAATACCAAACTCTTGATGGATAACATATTTTTATTTTTGGTGACTAGATAATATAATCTGATAAGTCTTTATAGCTAACTATGGAACCATATGAAAGATTCTACAACCTACTCCATTAAATAGAGCTGAATCCATTAAGAACTATAATTGAGTAGATTACATTTCATCCCTATAATATAGTTATAAAATGAGAAACTAATTAAGGAAAGTACATAGTCACACATAAAATAAGAGCGCCTACATAAAATCTTGAGCTAATCTTTTTATTCTTTTCATTAAACATAAGAAAGTTAGTTAATGCATATAGGGCTGGAGTAGTGGAACCAGTGAGCCACTTAGATGCAGTGACATGACTTCGTTGGTTGATCCCACAATTTTCCCACCTATGAACACAGCTGGTCCAGGCGTGCCATTTCCCAACCTGACCAGAGCTTTCTCAAGCTCCCTGAAATCCGGATCATTGTTGATCTCATAGATAGTAGGGTTCACACCAAGCTCTTGAAACAGCATGCGAATCGCAAAGCATAAGCAACATGAGTTCTTGCTGAATATCACCACTCCCTTGTCCGAAGTTAGCCGTGCAACTTTATCCATTTCTTCTAACGGTTTTTTTCTTGTAAGGAACAGAAGATGCTTTGGGTTTGTTGGTGTGTATTGGGTTGATAAGAGATTAAGCTAAAACCCACAAAAGATCAGGTCGAGAACGATCTGACTGGGGATTGAAGCTTAAAAGCTCGATGTGTTTTGGTTATTAAATCTTCCTTATAGTAGGCTATTTATAGGATGTGAGCTAGTGCTGAACTCCGTCGTTTGAGCAAAGAACATTGAGAAGAAGATGTGCTTTCTTGGATGCCATAATAAGTTATAAGGTGCTTTGAATGACACAGACTGTGCTGATTTGTTCTCTTTGACCGGACAAGTTGGTTCTGTTAGACTCCACAAGTTGGCACAAGTATTTCTTTTTTTGTCTTGTAATATTGACACCGGATTTAGAAGTACCCCGACTTTACCGTATAATTTATAGGTTTTACTTGATAGCCAACTTGTTTATATCAATGAAATTATTTTTTCAGTTTAGCATTGTACCGGTAATATAAGTGTTTTGCTTGTTTCTCAACCGCATAAAAATAACACATGCATAAAATAAAGTAGAAACTGTTAGAAGCAGTAGCAGAATCAAAAATTAAAATAAGAGGATGCTGAAATAAAATATTCGATAGCAATCTTTTTTTTAACCAGTCCAAAACTTTTTTAATAAAATCACATCTATCACACTACTTTGTATACCAATAGATCACATTCTTACAAGAAACCAAAGCTCTTTCAAATTTTTTATTGAACACTAATCATGGAATTAAAAAAAATCAAATATTTTTGGACCATTTCATCGAACAACTTACGTGTCAAATCAATCTTTTGCGCCTTTACAACTTAGTAATCATAGAATTCCAAAAAAAAAAAAATTTAGTTATTTTATCAAACATCTATCTTACAAATTTAATTTTCCATTTCACGATATGTTTAAAAAAAAGTTTATATATATTAGTATATTTAATTAAAAAATAAAAACAAAATAAAAAACTAAAATTTCATTTTTTTCAATTAATGAATAATAAAAAATTAATTTATATAAATTACTTTTAAATAAAAAATTAAAACAATATATATTAATTTATAAAAATCAACTAAAAACTATAAATTTTATCAAACCATAATTTTTTTTTTTATTCTAAGTAAGACTTTTTTATACGAATAAAATAAGCAAATCTAATTTTTTTTAGTTAAAATCGAATCCACTAAAATTTAAAAAATCTCATTAGAATTATAATTATAGTAATTAAAAATTATCAAATAAATTATAATTCTAGTCAATGCACACGAATATTTATATATAATTATAGTAGTTAATCGATGCATATTTGTAGAATTCGGGATGAATTCTTTGCATTCGTTTAAACTAGTTTAAAAACTTAGTTATCATCGCATAACGCGCACGACGAACATAGTGATCCTCATACCTAAGATAAGATACGATGAACATCATCTTCATCACGTGCGTTTCACGATAACAATAAAGTTCATCTCATATTGGGTGCGAGGATTACAATGTTCGATGCACGATTTTATGTGATGCTGGTGATTAAAACTCTCAACGTGTTACATATTTTTAAATATGTTTTTTATATCTTATTTTGATTTTTCATGCGATAGTTTTATTCTAATTTTAATATTTTGTCTTGATAAATAATAGATAACTTGCATTTATGACTATTTTTACGTTTTTGGTTGAAAACTAATTCTTTAAAAATGTTTCTAACCTACTTTTTTTATTATTTTTATAGGATGACTTCTTGTAAGAAGTTTGTTAGATGTAATACGACCAATGTTACGGAGTGCAAGTCCTGGCCATTAGTCGTACATGACCCGACTTCAAATAGTGTATGACATAATAAGTTAAGTCGTCGAGTTATAAGTGATTTATCAAAATACGCGGATTATACTCTTATTTCATTATGAGTTGTTTTGAAGTGGGAGGAATGCCGAGTAGTGTTGCACCTGACGGTCTTTCAGAGCCGGACCATGATATGGTATTTCGTAACATCTTACCTCACGTTCTTACTTTATCCTAGACTAAGCGATGCACGGACGTACAACATCTTCAATTATGATGTAAGTTTATCACAACTATATGTTTTAATAAAAGTATTATTTTTATTATTGATATATTTTGATATGTTTATAGCCTCGAGATTCTTTACAGGTTTTTATATTGTACGATACTCTTCGCGAATAAGATCTTGATAGTCAGATTCGGTTAAGAGATGAGGTTATGAGGATTTCTTTTGGTCTATTTATCAACTACGTGCTATGTTGATCTACAAATATCTCCCTCGTTAAGGCGTTCATCGAATGTTGACATTTGGAAACCTCATTATTTTATTTTATTTGTGAGATGATAGTGGCATTGGACAATATTCACGCAATTATAGGTCTTCTTATTATAGATTTATGGTTTGTTGTTTACAAGTATGAGAAACATATTGAGAGGTTAAGGGTCATACCAAAATTTCTTGGTATTTCCCAAAAAAAATATTTATAAAAAGCTCGATAATAAGAATAAAATAGCAATAGTATGTATTCATCTGACATGATTATGTAAAAACTGTATAGGAGATACTTATTAAGATAATGATGCCACATATGCATTTGTTACCCATGACAACCACTCTTATATCCTTTTTGGTTATTATATATTTTCCAATAAGACTGGTTATGTTGTTTCCATTTATTACCTACAATTCATAGAGCATCTTAACATTATGGTGACGTATAACTAAGGTTGAATGATGTTGTCCTAATTGTACCATTCACTTGGGAAAAGTTTAATTCACGAGAGCGGGGAGTTTTATAGGTTCATCAGGATATTGGAAGCGTGTATATTTGATCATTTCCATAGATTACCAACTCTGTTATACAGTAAATATGCTATCATCTCACTATATTTGTGTAATTATACACTGTTGAGTGTTCAGACACTATCACTTACTCGATAATATTATCAACACACCATAGTTATGTTTTGAGAGACTAATGTATAATCTATTTGACATTTAAAATTATTATTTATTTTTCAATTTTGAATATCCTTAAATTATTTCTGATTTATTGGGAGGTTGAATTTGATCTGTATGTGTATCTATGAACGGTTAAACTGTTTTGTAATAATTCTTAGATAGATACTACGTTGAGGTCATTCAAGTCGTCATAGTTTATTATCCTCTTCGCGTGGCTTGACATTTGGGTAATTTTTCAAATAATACAAGGCCCATTACGAGATGTTTTCCAAAAACTCGTAGACGTGTTAAAGTGAGGTTTTTTATGCTAGGTCGGTGATGACTAATTGAAAGTCTCATAGTATTTACCATGATACAAAATATCATGTATATAAGGGTGAGCCAGATAGTATAAACATATGTTATCCATTTGACGCATGACTAACTTATCGTACGTATTGGTTAACCCACAATCACCAGGTCGCGATATATATGTTAGGAAGAACCATTCTACGAGCATATATGTACCAACAAAAATCAAGGTTGGTATCAAATTCTTGAATTTGAGCCAGATTATCGTACCATGGATATGAATGAACTTTACTATTCTTTAAAGAGAGTGCATCCATCTTGTGCATGAGATTACATATTGAGTTTCATTTAGTATATAGTTAAGAATTTGGTTAAGTTTCTTATTCTGAATATTTTCCATGTTACAATTTTATCGATATAATTTGGTTATAAAATTTAATCTATTGCTTTGTTTTTTTACAGATATATTACTTATTACTGATGAGAGAATAAATGACTAAGGAATATCTCGAATCTTGAATCTGATGTGACTAGAGAGAGAGTGTAGAGAGAGAAAGAGCAAAGAGAATATAATAATGTGGAATGTCCCCCCTACCAAGAATAAAGAATCCCCTTTTATAGTATTGGAAGGTGGACCCATTTATGTCATTGGTGGGCTTACTCTATTTCCTCTTTAGTCCTCTTTTATATACATTGTTTACAAATTACTCTCTAATTAATGATAAATACTCTAATAGACATTTTAACTTCCTTCTATTCACAATTGGCTCCTTGTTCTTATTATCAGCGAATTGCTCCCTTATCAATTACGAGAGGGTATAAATTGATTTGGTCAAATATAAAATCGAGGATAATGTTGATAAAATTTCCATTTTTGAGCATAAACCAATGGATGTAAATATTTTAAGTTCAAACCCTAATTGCGATGATATCTTTATGATGCCCAATGATGTCATATTGGTTAATATCTTCAAAAAATATTTTAAGATAAACATATTTTTCTGTAAAAAATATTTTTTCTAACATGGTTGGCTTCACATCACATGCATAATTTTTGTAGATTTTATCGGGTTAACTAGATAAAAAGTCTCATTTCACAATCAGTAAACGATGATGATATTTTTTTGTTCAAAATGATTTAAAATATATATTTTATTTTCTTAGAATATGCCATACAAGACATCATGTTGGCCTTACAAATGCAATTATAAAAAGAAGTGAAAATCTGAAATTTAAGTGCTCGAATCATCTTTTTAATTTTTCATATTAGGCCGAACTACTAACACAAGGTGGCTGATTAATTCTTAGTGGTATTTTATGTTCTTCCTAATACGTATATTTTTCCAGCCCAAGTAAGCAGTTTGTTTACTGACTGGTGGTTCTTTTAGAACGAAATTAAGTATGAAAAAGTAGTGAATCACACTTTAAATAACGACTTGAGAAATATTATCATTCAAAAAGGATATATGTTATCGAAAACTATAATTAGATACACAAAAGGTTATGAACCACAAAAGGTAAGGTTTGTGCAACGTAAATGAAAAAAAAATCATACACACCATCTTATCATCCAATCAAAAATCGATCATTATCTACCTAAAATGGTTCAATTGATTTTGTATGTCACTAGATCTATCAGATTGGTCCATTTTCATATGCTTATACCCTTTGATGAGTCTGTTTTTTTAAAAAGAAGAATCATTAGAGGTTTCAATACCCATTATTGAAAGCAAAACAATAAAAACCGCTGGAGGAACAACAATTTCAGCAATGACCCATTCAATAACGTCTTCTTCAGCAACAACCGTTTCAGCAACATAGACGTCCTCCTCATTATTATTTTCTCAATTTATCCCCCCGCAATTTATTGCTTCCACTTTATCATTAAGATATATTAATAGAACCAAGCCATCCTCTGCATTGGATCTTCATATTATGGAATCTTTTACTTACAATCCTACTTCTATGTCTACATCAATATCTCACACATGTCTATCATCGTTTTCTACTATATGTATTATTTATCTTTATGGATTTTAGATTTTGGTGTGTCTCGTCATATGTCACCTTACATGTTATACTTTGTTTCCTTTTTTCTTATTTCACCCATATCTATTTTTTCTTCAAGTTCTACATCAATATCAGTAGAGAGTGTTGGTTCCATTGCTACCCTTTATATATTACCCATTGATGTTTACTATGTTCAAAACCTTAGATTAAATCTTGTTTCGATGTCAATTGTGTAAATCTGGAGATTGGGTATTGTTTTATTATTTTGTTTGTGTTATACAAGATTAAAGTATTCTAAAATTGATTGAGATACACCGTAGATTGGGGGAACTCTATGTTTTGGATGAACTCAAATTCATTAATGTTGTTACTTCTAATGTTGATTTACCTTCATTTTGTTTGAGTTTTTTTCCTATAAATTTTATTTTTGAGAATCTTGTTTGGAATATGCATCTGCGTCAAGTTTAAAGTTTTTAGTATCCACATGTGTTTTAAGTCAGCTAAACAATTGCAATATCTGTGATTGTTATGGTTTTAAGAGGGCAAAACTTTACACGTTATCGTTTACTCATAGTGTATCTTGTCTAATCGCTTCTTTTGATATAATCTATTCTGATTATTGAGGTTCATCTCATGTCTCCACAAAAGATGGTCTATTATATTATATATCTTTTACTGATGATTATAATTGATGTACATGTGTTTATCTTATGAAACATATGTCATATTTCTTTAGAGTTTATAGATAATTTAGACCACTTGTTAAGACTTAACATTTTGTTACGATAAAGTGCTTCAAGTGTGACTTAGGCGGTGAACCTCAAGTAATTTCAGTTAGTTACTTGCATCTAATGGTACCATATATCATTCATCTTGTACTGATACATTTAAGAAAAATAGTGTTACAGAATGAAAATCATTGTCACCATGTTTAAACTGCTCGTTTTGTTTCTTTTATTTTTTGAAATTCCTACTATTTTTTTGGGAAGGAGAAATTCTGACTGATGTACATATAATAATCAAATTCTCGATGCATATAATTCATGGATGCATCCATTTCAGAAGTTATACGAAGAACCTCCAGATTGTTCTTTCTTATGAGTGTTTGGATGCGCATGTTTTATCCTTCATCATCATGTTGAGCACAACAAATTAGGTCATAAATTTGACAAGGGAAGGAAAATATAGGTGATTAATATATAATTTATTCCACAAATGAGACCAAGGTTTATATATTTAGTGGTTAAAGACCAAATTAAAGCAAACATAAGATATAGAGGGGTCAAATGATACACCTCAAGAACTTGTCTATAAATAGTCAAATAGTGGGGGGGTGAGAAATCCACTTTTATCATGGTAATTATGTAATTTTAGTATCTACCTCATTTACTATATAAAGGACATTCTCTTTTGGGAAAATGGGCCAATGATTTTTTAATTATTGCTACATTTACAACTTTTGTCTCCTCTCTTTTTGAGTAATCATTGATTTCACTATTTACTATCACTTCAAACGAATATTCTTTAGTCCTACCCTCACACGAATATTTCCACTTATGAACTTCACTAAAGATATTATGAGTTCATCAGTGGTGCCGTCTGTGGGAACCATTTGGTACCCAGAATTAATTTTCTAAGACCTTGAAAACAAAATAAGAAAAGTATGGATACCGAAGCTCGTGGAGAGATCGAGACTAATCCATCAAGAGATCTAGTCGGTGTTGATTTTGGTGACCATCTGATGGAAGAACAAGTCACGAACGAAGGCAATGCCCCGAATCGATATACAGAAGAGCTTCTAGAGGAATCAGTCTTGATCACCAGACAAAAAGAGTAACTAGAAGACATCGAAAGGTTGAATGTGGAAATGGAAGCCATGATGACGAGTTCCAATAAGGTTAGATATGAAGTATGACAAGAAAGAATCGAGGCTGATCAGACCCATGATGCCGTTCAACCCGAAGAGAACCGATGAAGGAAAAGCCGTCGACATTCCAAAAGGCGTGTCAGATCGGAGCAAAGAGTGGTCCGAGTTTAGCGAATATACCTCCTTGAGTTCTGATAAGTCTTCCTCATCGGAGACGGATGCAAGATACAAAGCGAATCGAAGGCACAAAAATTCGAGGACACGCAAACATGCTCATCGTACTAGTCGAAGAAGGAAGGAGTCAAGAAAGAAAGTCGACCCCCGTAAGCGGAAAATGTACTCCGAAGAGCAAGATAAGACGCGAAATGTACGAGTCGAACATGTCACTACTCGGAGACAGCCTCAGTCCGATAACTATCATCAAGATTACCGAGTCAATAATCATTTCACTTCTCCGACTGAAGAAACATTGTACCCAGCCACCAATGATGGTCCGGGGGGAAGCGCTTACAAAATCGAACACAACTCAGGTCATCCCCTCTTTCCCGGGAGATTCTCATGTGGCATCTTCCCATGTGGTTCGATATTTCCAAACTAGAGAATTTTGGCGGGACTCAGGATCCGAACAACCATATCGAGCAGTTTAAGAACTTTATGATAAATTACAACGACGACGACAAGTTGTTATGTAGAGCATTCTCTCAGACGTTCAAGAGCGATGCTTCCAAGTGGTATAACCGTCTGCCACAAGGATGCATAAAGAATTTCTACATGTTTTGGAGCATGTTCCGACAACACTTCGTCGGAAGCAAAAAGTTTCGCACAAATGGAGATACTATCATTTATTGTCGACATAATATTGGAGAAAGTTTGAAATAATACGCGAAACGTTTCATCCAGGTCAAGATGGACATGGAGTTCTGTGAAGACAATGTAGCACTAGCCGCTTTCCGAATGGGTCTTCATCTAGGGGTAATGAAGGACAATGCCGCAGAGACACAAGCTATGACGTTCAGAACTCTATTGGATCAGATAGAGAAATAATCTTAGTTGAAGAGACTAGGGTCTCCGAGATAGAATCCATGTCCCAATCCTATCAAGATCCGAACTTAGCCAGGGCCGGTACGACAACTATGAATGTCCAACCCCAAGCTACGAAACCGGTCGCGACTGTCTGATCGTGAGCCCAAGCAGTTCAAACAACGAATCAAACCCCTCAACGGAAGACACAAAATCAACAGTACCAACAGAAAGGTCAAGAAGCTTAGCAGTGTGTCAGACCTGCATCAAATAGGTGGGTTCGACCAGCTTATTACACCGAATTGACCGAGTGCGTCTCAACTATTTTTGAGAAAACACGTGAGAATGTGAATTTTCGCAAGCCTTTCCCTTTACAGACTCCCACGGAGCACATGAAGAACAAATCTGTCAGTTCCACGATGATAACGGACATCACACCAAGGATTTTGTTGCATTGAAGAAAGAAGTTCAGTATCTGATAGAGAATGGAAAGCTAGTCGACTTTGTCAAGAAGAATACTGCAGTTGCACCAAAACTAGAAGCTGCTCTGAGGCAAGAAGATGCCACGATGATATCCGATGTGATCGATGAAAAATTTGTTGATGCATTCGATGTATCCACATAATACCTTGATCCGAATCCGGGCAGGAATAGTGTAAACATGGTAGAGGAAAGGTTAGTGAGTTATGCACTTTTTTCCAATCACTAACTATTTTCGGTGGGGACACGGTAGTAGGTATATCAAGTTATTCCTGGAAAAGGTACATCGTGAGTCTGGCAACTCAGTTGGAAGCGGGAGCCTCGTTGCACCTATATAGAAACCCATCACCAATTCTTTGCTTCGAGGATAACGACATAAGAGACGTAGCTGGTCCACATGAGGACTCAGCGGTGATTGAAGTAGAGATAGCTGGAAATGAGATGAGAAAAATCTTGATAGGCACAGGGAGCTCCGCCAACCTAATTTTTATGACAACTTACAACCAGATAACTAGTCCTCCAACAATCCTACGATCAGACAAACGATAGTGGGGTTCACGGCTGCGACCGCCGATGTAGTCGGATAATTCAAGGGAATGGTAGAGTTGGGCAGAGGGCCATTCAAAAAGATAGTCACAGTACTATCTGTCGTGGTAGACGCCCCCGTATCATACAACGTCATCTTCGGAAAGTCGTGGTTGCCAAAGATACACGCCGTGCCATTTACGGTTCACTAGTGTTTAAAATATATGGTGGGTACCAATGTGGGAACAATAAGGTCAAGTCAGAAAATGGATAGGGAATGCTACAAAGTGGCGTTGGCCCCCAAGCAGTTGAAGGGGGTCAGATCTAAAAAAGAATAGCAGTCATAGGGGCCCCTTCGGATTCCGATTTTGTTGACGATCCGAGGGAGTCGCCTGGGTTTATGGTCCCTGGCGAAGGCTTCGAGGATCGTGCTTTTAGCCCTGGACAAAGTCTTAATATAGGAACAAGGCTATCCCAAGAGGTAAAAGAAAGCTTACTCAGATTTCTTTCAACCAAATTACATTTGTTTGCTTGGTGCACAAAAGATGTCAAAAAGGTCCCATAGGATATCATCTGTCACAAATACGGAACAGTGTTTGACTGATAATTCAAAAGAGAAGATCTTTTTCCCAAGAGAAAACTAAAGCGATAATGGCGAAGGTAGACCGTTTAACGAAAGTAGGCCACATCCGCGAATCACAATACCCGTTGTGGACGACCAATCCGGTCTTAGTGAAGAAGAAAAATAGTAAATAACGGATGTGTGTAGACTTCACTGATCTGAGTAGGGCTTGCCCTAAAGATCCTTTCCAGGTCCCTAGAATAGACCAATTGGTTGACTCGACCTCCAGAAATCGTTTATTGTCCTTTATGGACGCGTACGCTGGATAAAATCAAATCCAGATGGACAAAAGGGATCAGGAGAGCACGACTTTCATCACCGGAAGGGGGTTGCACTGCTACAGAGTGATGCCGTTTGAACTAAAGAACGCGGGGGTGACATATCAACATTTAGTGAACAAAGCTTTCGAGAGTCAGATCGGCAGAAATGTGAAAGTCTATATTGATGACATGTTAGTTAAAAGTCCTAGAGATGAAGATCATATAGCTGATTTGGAAGAAACCTTTGCTAATCTGGCCAAAATAAATTTAAAGCTGAACCCGAAAAAATACACGTTTGGTGTAAGATCTCGAAAAGTTTTAGCCTACATAGTTAGGGAGCAGGGTATCGAAGCGGATCCGGTGCAGTTAAACGCTTTGTGTACCATGGATCCACCTAGAACGATTAAGGAGGTGTAAATTTTAATTGGAAGATTGACCGCATTAAACAGGTTCATCTCGAGATCATCGGATAAATGCGTCCCATTCTTCCAGTTAGTGAGAAAAGCAAATTGTTTCGATTGGACACAAGAGTGCTGAGATGCTTTTAACCACATCAAACAAGATCTTTGCTCCCCGAAAATCTTGACAAAGCCGTATCTGGGTGAGAGACAGTTCATTTACTTGGTAGTGTCCGATTTTACAGTCAGCGCGGTTTTAATCCGAGAATATTCGAACGTTCCAAGGTAGTCTACTACGTGAGCAAAAGTATTTTGGATGCAGAGAAGAGGTACCTCAAGTTGGAAAAGTTAGCACTTGCACTAGTAACATCCGCTCGAAAAATGAGGCCCTACTTCCAAGCTCATACGGTTTTAGTGCGAACATGTTTTCCTTTGAAAAATATGTTGCAGAGGCCTGATGTTTCAGGAAGGATGGCGAAGTGGTCGGTAGAGCTCGGGGGTTTGACATTGAATTTAAACCACGAACGGAAATCAAAGTACAAGCATTAGCCAATTTTTTGGTAGAGATCCATTCTGACAGAGATGACATGGATGTTGAAGAAGAAAAATCCGACCCAGAGTGGTTAGTCCGAACCGACGGGGGCTCTAGTTCGTCTGGTTGTGGAGCGGGAGTTCAACTGGCTTCCCCGGAAGGCACTGCGATGTACCAGGTGATTCGACTTGGGTTCCATGCATCAAACAATGAGTCCGAGTATGAAGTGGCTCTGGCCGTGTTAAGACTTATAAAGATTTGCGGAGCTAAACGAGTTAAATTAATCAGCGACTCCTAACTTTTGGTGAACCATGCTATGGGGCGGTCAGAAGCAAGAAAAGATAATTTAGTCAAGTATCTAGGGGTCTTGAAGGCTTTGACCTTAGAGTTCGAGAACGTCAGATTCAAACACATTCACAGGGCAGGGAATTCAGTGGCTGATTCTTTGGCCAAGGCGTTTTACACCGAGGAACACCCCGGGATAGTCGCCCAAGAAAGTCCATCAATAATTAATGGGCCCGATTCCAGATATCCATAGCTTTAGTGAAAGATTGGAGAAGCAGGATACAATATTTCTTGGTCAATGATGATGACTTTGGATTCTGTCACCACCTCGGACAGGGTCAATTCAGACAATGTCCATCTAACTAGACAGGGGCAGTTCGGACACCATCATCCATTGGACTGTTCGAACAGAACCAAAGTACTTAAAACCTAATCACTTTTTGACTAAGCTGCCTGTTCCCCTACTTAGAACTAATGGGTCCTAAACTCGACCCGAGTCCATTAAACATGACACGAAAGCCCATGTGGCCCAAATATAAAGGTATAAATACCCAACCACCAACATTAAATGAGGGTAATGAAAATTAAATACAACCATGCAGCTTAATTCTCTCTCTACATTGTACCCAAGTATTAAATACTTACAAAACTCCACAAAACTCTAAACATAAATTACAAACTTACCCTCAGGCAAAAATAAACCAAACCAAATTGGCGACCGCATTGGGAGTAACGACGGTGCGTGAATCTAGCATTCAAAACCATTAGAAAATTCAGTCCGAATGAATCCGGACGTACCGGAGGTACCACCAGCTTTGCTTGAAGTGGTGGGGGAAAATGATGAATATACCATCGAGGAGCGTGATAGGTTAAAGGGCGAAATAGAAGCTATGAGGGCAAAGAAGGCAACGATGGGCATAAAAGAGAAGTCAAAAGCGTCAGCTGCTCATCATACGGACAACCCTAGAGAGCATGAGCCTTCGAAGACCCATGTGAGTACGAAGAAGACTCATGCTAGCTCCAAAAAGTCTTACCGGTCCAAGCCAGTGGAGAGCTCTGATTCAGACTCAGAGTCTTCCAATAGCTCCTCGGATGAAGATGGAATTGAAGAATCCTTGTCCTCTAGCAGCGATGAGGGTCGATCTAAAAAGAAACAAAAGTTGGTTAAGAAGTATTCAAGAAAAAGGGATAGGCATGGAAAGTTAAAGAGGCATATAGGCAAAGGATCATCTCATAGTCGGAGACACATAGACCGGATGCTGGTGGATCCTTTTGCCTTCCATGATGAGCTAGGTATCTTTGCAACTCCTAACGAAGATACCATTTTCAGTCGTGGCCGGAATTGGATACAATCTCTATTGTCTTCCAAGATCCTGTCCGGGAACCTCCCCAAGAGGTTCGATAGCACAAAGATGGAAAAATACGATGGCAGTAAAGACCCAGACAACCATCTGGAACAATTCAAAAATTTCATGATGAATTTCGATGACGACGATAAGTTGCTCTGTAGAGCATTCTCCCAGTCTTTTACGGGGAGTGTCTTGAAGTGGTATAACAGTCTACCACAAGGGTTCATCAGAAATTTTGATACCGTTTGGGTGGCCTTTCGAAGGCAGTTTGTTGGAAGTAAAGAGGTGAAGGGCAATGGAGATACAATTATCCATTGTGCCCAAGAACCGAATGAATCTCTAAAGGAATATATAAGTCGCTTTGTAAATACCAAAAATGGGTTGGCTGATTGCTTCGAACAAGTAGCAATAGTTTCTTTGAGGCAGGGCTTAAACCCTGGAAATTTGGGGTATTTAGTGACCAGGAAAAATGCCATGATATGGGGAGGTTTACTGAATCAGGTTGGAAAGCAAATTAGCGTGGATGAAACAAAGAAAACTATGGTGCACAGGGAGGTGAGGTCTGCCCCGGTTGCGCCGAACCCCAACCAAAATCAGTCCGGGAACAAGGCAAGGGAGGCCGTGCAGGGTCTTAACAGAGCAAAAGCTCAGTCTCAGCCAGCTGCGCCTGCCCAGAGTCAGCAATCTAGAAATAAGAGAGGGCCTTGGGTTCAACCGGAGTGGTTTGCTGAGTTAAAAGAAAGTGTGGCCACCATTTATGACAAAACAAAGGAAGAAGTGCACTATGTGCTTAGTTCAATAAATGCACTTGTTTTTTTGAAGTATTACGTTCAATAAATGCATTTTTATTTTTTAATCTGTTATGTTAAATAATGGCATTATAAGTCATGAGTTTTATTTCGAAGTATATGTAAATTGGTAATATAATAACATTGATACAATAGGGGGAGAAAAAAATACTTCATAATTAAATATAGCCGTTGGTTAAAAAAAGCAATATGAATGTGAGGTGGATACATATTCACTAAAATCAGTTCCCTTAAACAAAAAGTTAACATAAACAACAACAAGCCAAGCATTGTTAAAAATAATATTTTTGAGATCCCTCCTCGGATTACTCTCCCTGTTCTGAGCTACTTCCTTCTATATTTGCTTCTTCGGAAGACTTACGGTGGATCAAAAGCTTCATTGTATCGATTTTAGATAGGAATTTGTTCCCAAAAGTTGGACAAGTTGGCTTTTTGAAAGGCAACGTGGACTTCTCAAAGCAAGCTGAGGATAGTAGGGTCAACAAGAGAATTTGATGAATCTCAAATAGTCCTCTCCAAATTACATGATGGTGAGGGATCAGCTCACTGTGGATTCAGGGCTCTAACAAGGAGAGTTTTATTGGCTGGTAATTATTGGCCCTCTATAATGCAAGATGCTAAGGAGCTGGTGAGGAGGTGTGACCCATGCCAGAGATATAGCAATGAAATTCATATCTCAGCCATCCCTTTAGAGTCAATTTGTGAGCCTATACCTTTTGCTCGATGGGGGTTGGATTTGGTGGGACCTCTACCTATGGCATCCGGAGGACGCAGGACAATAATTGTTGCTATTGATTATTTTTCGAAGTGGATCGAAGCAGCCCCACTGGCATGTACAACATCAAAGGCTGTCATAAAATTCATTTTATCCAATATCTGTTACAGATCTGGCATTCCACAGAAGATAACGACAGACAATGGGCCACAGTTTGACAACAAGGAAATAGAGAGTTTATGTGCCTCTAGAAGTATAAAACATTGTTTCTCTTCACCTTTGCACCCACAAGCAAATGTTCAGGTTGAAGTGGCTAACAGAACTATACTGTCCGGTTTGAAGAAAAATTTAGAAGGGACTGCTGGAAAATGTCCTAGTTTTTTACAAGAGGTCTTGTGGGCCTACCAGACTACACCTGGGGCTGCAACACAAGAGTCACCTTTTGCCTTGGTCTATGAGATGGATGCCATAGCTCCCATAGAAGCAACTCTCCTTTCATTTCGAGTTCACAATTTCTCCGAACACGCTAACAAAGTGGCAATCAGAGGTCAGCTTGACTTAATAGAAGAAAGAAGAGTTAAGGCTCACCTTAGAGCTGCACACTATCAAGGTTTGATAAGAAGCAGGTTTGCTTCCAGAGTTAAAAGAAGAGATTTTCAGCCGGAGGATAAGGTGTTAAGGAAAGTCTTCTTACACACCAAAGAGAAGCTGCTCGGCAAACTAGCCCCAACTTGGGAAGGACCCTATATGGTCATTGAAATGCTTAAACCTGGAACATACTGGCTAGAAGACAAGGATGGAAGGGTTTTGAATCACCCTTGAAATATTGAGCACCTTCGGATGTACTTGGAGTAGAAACTATGTAAATATTTACTTGTTTAAAAATCCATGTAAATATTTGGGGGCATACTATTTCCTACCCTGGTGGCGCGGGGGTGTTTTAATGAGGTGTCCGAGCTTTTTTTATAAAATTTGATGCCTTCTTAAAAATCCGGAGCGTTCTTACTTTGTTTCTTGTCAAATTTTTGTTTAAACACTGGCCGGATTGAATTAAAGGAATGATGACTACTTAAACATTTGTCATCGGAGAATTTAAACACTCTCACTTTAGAATATTTATGAAATATCTAAGGGCTGTTTAAACACTAGCCACCAAAATTGAAAAAAAACTATGAAAGAATGCAAGAGATGTGCAAAATAAAGACATCCATTAAAATAACCGAAGTGCCTTGGCCATCCAAGGACTTTAAGTTGTCAAACCAAACAGATCTGTCCGATCAAACACCGGACACAGTTACAAAAATGCCTTGGCCTTCCAAGGACTTTAGTTCAATCAAAACAAAAAACAAAAGATAATTGATATTCTAAGACTGAGCCTTTGAAGACGGCTCAGCCTCACTTGTTTTCTTCTTCTTGGGGTCATCATTCTCCTCACCTGGACTCTCCACTGTGTTCTTTTCTTCATTGGATGAGGACGCACTGGAGAAATCAAACCTGTCACCCTCAACTATTGTATGAAAGGGAAGGTCTGGATACTCTACAAAAGACCATAAGTCTCCCAGATTTCTCTTTGGAAACTTCTCATGAAAAATCAAGACCACGTCTGACTTCACCTTGGCATACATCTCTTCTTGATTGTCAATCACATTGTTGGCATAAACATCAATCTTGGCCTGGATTTTTGCCTCTTGCTCCCTTAGCAGATCAGATTTTTCCTCTATAGCCTTGGACACCGAATCTTCGAGGGCGATCTTGTCGTTGGTCAAAGTAAGAATGACTTGATCCTTGGTCTTCATCTCCTCTTTTGAAGAGGTAAGATCTTTCTCCAACTCAGACTGCTTTTCCCGGAAGCCTTTGATAGTATCTTCTAGGGAAGCTACCTTTGTGACCCAACCCTCCTGGTTCTTCTTAAACTCCTCGTTTTCTCTTTTCAAAACATCAGCGTTTTGGTTGGCAATAAGGAGGTCTCCGAACAATCTCTCCTTGTCATAATTAAGGGCAATAATGATTGCATCCTAACCTCGCACTTGCTTCTCCAGGACCAACACTGGCTGAATGGTACTCAGTATAGAGGGAGTTAGCCTCTCTTTCACTTGAAACAGTGAAAGTTTTACCATTGAAGGTAACAGTGTTCGAAGTGCTTAGAGGGAGATATGGCCCAGCAAAGTCATCCCTGGGAAGTTTTTCGAAGTAGTCACCAAGCCCCTCAAGCCCTGTAATGTCGACACCGTCAATACTGAGGTCTCATTCTCCAACCTCATTGGTTCGAAAGTCACCAGGAATCTCTTCTGCTCTTGTTGGATCAGTAGGGTCAACAGGAGGGAGAGGCTCCGGAGGCCAGAGAGAAAGTTCATCACCCCTATAGGTCTTTTTCTTCTTGGCCTCTCTGTCCTTGCTTTCTGCTCCCCGTTTCCTGTCTCTCTTAGGAACCCTTGGGGGTTTTGGAGATCCTGCCTCTTCCCTAACACTCTCATGCTCTACTACTTCTAGCAGAGCAGCATCAATCTGGCTTGGAACTGGCCCCTCTTGGTTTGTTGGAGCAGTCTCCTCCACTTCAGCAGGGTTAGCCTCAACCGCATTCTTCTTGCCTTTCCCTTTTTTGTCTTTCATTTTACTTGGTGCCTTGGCTCGACCTGGAAAATACAGTGACCCGTCCGGTGCGTGTATTCTTTTAAGGACTACATCCGGAGGGGGTGGAGTGGTAAGTTCCTCCCAGGTCAAGTCCCTCAGGCCAGTAGTGTTCCAGAGATGGGACCTTGCGAGATTGCCTCCGGTAAAGGCGTCATGAAAATGGTTTCCCCACTTTTTCAGCAGCCCAAGTGTTGATCTTGGTGCAAGTGGTCTGCCCGGCCTTTAAATAATCATTGAAGTCTTTAGGCAGCTCTGTCAAGAAAAGAGACAAGACCAGTCAGTTAAACAAATTTGATAAAAATAAAAATGAGAATGTAAGGTGGGATTCTTATGATCACTTCGCCATCTGCTGGTAAGGAGACTTGGGTTGAATCCGGCTTTGATCTTCCTCCTATTCTTCCAAGCGCCACTCACAAACAAGAAGTGAGTCCTCCAATTTCTCTCAGACTCGAGCAGGTCATCCACTGCCTTATAGTTATCACCCATGTTGAAGTGATAAAAGGGGATATGAGGGTTTCTGCAGAGGCTGGCCACAACAGCGAATTCCTCCATCGGAAGAGGAATTCTGGAGAGTCTGGAAGCCATGATATAGGCCATGAGAGTGTACCAGGCATTAGGGCTCAGTTGACTTGGGCAGAGCTTGATGAGGTGGAAATATTTGACTATCTCCGGATCTAAGGGAACCTTAGTCCCAGTTAAAAAGTTCAGTGAAGATGATTACTTCACTAAGTTTGCAGTCCATTGGGGTTTCAGGGTCTATTGGGATCCTTATTTTCACATTCTCTGGAATCCCCCACTCCGTTCGCATCCGACCCAGTTCGGCTGTGTGGATGAAGGCATAATTAATTTTTTGCAGAGCAAGTAAATATTTAACACTGACCTTGTGGAAACAAGGTCCAACTTTTCCCTTAAGGATCTCTGGCATATCTGGGTGTCTAAGGCATAGTTTTTATTTGCCTTTATCCTTCTTGGCAGCATCAGCATCACTAGTCTGTCCGGAGGCCTCAGACTCAAACGGAGCCTCTTCGACATAATCCTCCATTACTTCCTCCATTACCTAGGGGGGGGGGTTTCAGTTGTTTTTGGGTGAGGGGAGATAGGAGCTGGTTCAGTCTGACCTCCGGACTGTTGAGCTTCAGTGTTTTCCTAAACTCTGACCTCTGGCTGGGGCTCAGGTACGGTGGCTTCTTTCCGAGGGCTTGAGCTAGAGGCCTCCGGTTTGGACAGCTTGTCCTTAGGAACTTTAATGGGTGCCTCTGACCCCGTGTTGCTGTCTTTGCCCCCCGATTTTGAAGGAGTACCTTTTGAAGCCTGCCCTTTTACCAGGCGACCTCTTCTCGGATCAACTAGTTTGTTGGGAGAGACATCTGCATCTGACCCCATGCCGATGAATGGGGAAGGCCTTTTGAAACTGGTAACTACTTGCCCTGGTTCAACAGTGGGCTCCGATTCTTGAACTGACGAGCCTGAAACAATAGGAGAAAGGTTGGTTTGAAACAATCTCCTCGGTCTAACACTTTTGGTTGAGGAGGAGCCTGGTCAGGCTCTGTGCTTGAAATTTCTGGTTTGTCGACAGGGGAAGTAGGTAGGCCTGCAGCAATGCGCCTTTCCCGTTCAACTTTTTGTGCCTTTTCTAAATCTGATAGATTAAGCCACCCGCCTTTGATTAAAGTGTTCCTAGCTGTGAACATAAACTCACAACAAAAAAGAAGTATCTATGTTTGAAAGAGAAAGCTCTGAAATTTGGCTAAGTAAGTGTGGAGATAATGATAAAACAGTGAAGAAGTGATTAATTTATAGTAAACACCCAAAAAAAGGCTTTGATACCTAAGAGAATTCGAAAGGATCACAATGATTAGGGAACGACGCTGACGTCATCTTCATTAAATGAAGAGGTTGCTTTTCAGAGAAGGTGGGAGCGAAATTCTAGGTGAAAAAACGGCTGAAATAATGAACCAGAGAGAGACACGTGTCCCACAAACTCTGACAAGAAACCGTTTAAATTCAAAGAACCTTTTTCAGTCCGGATTAAGCTATAACACAATTCGAAGGACCTGTCCGGATGTAACTGTCACTAGAAACAAACTGTTTTTTAGGTCTTGCCAAAGGTTTTTGAACACCACCTAAAAAGGGGCTACTAATGAGTTCGGATTCTGTCACCACCTCGGACAGGGTCAATTCGGACAATGTCCACCTAACCGGACAGGGGCAGTTCGGACACCATCATCCATTGGACTGTTCGAACAGAACTAAAGTACATAAAACCTAATCACTTTTTGACTAAGCTGCCTGTTCCCCTACTTAGAACTAATGGGTCCTTAAACTCCACCCGAGTCCATTAAACACGACCCGAAAGCCCATGTGGCCCAAATATAAGGGTATAAATACCCAAAAACCAACATTAAACGTGGGTAATGAAAATTAAATACAACCAGGCAGCTTAATTCTCTCTCTACATTCTACCCAAGTATTAAATACTTACAAAACTCCCCAAAACTCTAAACATAAATTACAAACTTACCCTCAGGCGAAAATAAACCACACCAAATGACACGTTTCCACTGGAAAAAGTAATGGCCAAAAGGATACGATTCAAAGCATATGGTTACGTGGTGTTGGGTGGAGTGCTGTATGAGAAATCTTTTAGCAGACCTTTGCTCCGTTGTTTAGGGAAAAATGATTCGCAGTTAATACTTTCAGAGCTTCACGATGGGGAAGGATCCACTCATTGTGGGTACAAAAAACTGATACGAAGAGTTCTTCTGGCTAGTTATTATTGGCCGACCATCTCAGGGGACGCCAAAGAATTGGTACGAAAATCCGATACCTGCTAGCGGTTTTCTAAATCAATCCATATGTCGGGGGCTCCCCTCGAGTCAATACCAAAATCTTTGCCTTTTGATCGATGAGGAATCGACTTAGTCAGACCACTTCCTATGGCTTCAGGAGGGCGCCAAACGATCATCGTCGCTGTAGACTACTTTTCCAAGTAGGTAGAAGCTGAAACGTTACCAGGAACAAGAGCAAAAGATGTGATTAAATTCATTATCTCCAACATCTGCTGTCGTTTTGGTATACCTGGGAAGATTGCGATGGATAACGGCCCATAGTTCAACAACAACGAAATAAGAGCTTTCTGCGTCCAAATGGATACAACAATGTAGAAGAATCTAGAAGGTAAAGCAGGAAAATGGCCATATTACCTACAAGAAGTGCTATGGGCTTACATGAAAACTCCCCGGACCGCAACCCATGAGTAGCCCTTCTCACTTGTGTACGGAATGGATACAGTAGTGCCATCGAAAACAATGTTCCCATCTTACCGACTGAGTGAGTATTCCGAGAAGGGAAATGACAAAGGAAAGCGCACCGAGTTGGACCTGATAGAAGAAAAAAAAAGGGCACAATTAAATTCCTTGCACTATCAGACTCTAATGAGAAGTCGGTATGAATCAAAGGTCAGAAGAAAAGAGTTCGAAGTGGGCGACAAGGTCCTAAGAAAAGTATTCTTACACACGAAAGAAAAGAGACTCGAAAAACTCGCTCCAAATTGGGAAGGCTCGTACTCAGTAACAAAGAGGATAAAACCAGGGACACACAAACTAAAAGATAAAAAAAGAAGAGATCTTCCCCATCCCTAGAACATTGAGCACCTAAAGGTTTACTTAGATTGAATGTGTGACATGTAAATATTTTCTTTATCAGTTTATGTAAGTACCGGTGTCACACTCTTTCCTACCCTGGTGGCGCATGAAGGTTTTAATGAGGTGCCTAAATAGTCAGCTTATATATTGAATTCCATTGCCCTTTTAAAACGACTCGCAAAAGCTCATCTTTTTGAACTCAAAACATACTCCAAAGAAGTTTGGACAAGAAAGTTCATCTTTTTGAACTCAAAACATACTCTAAAAAAGTTTGGACAAGAAAGTTCATCTTTTTGAACTCAAAACATACTCCAAATAATTCAGTATTGAATCATAAGTAGAAAAATATAAAACAAATCAAGCTAAGGAAGACATGTTTTAATGAAACATCAAACTAAAAATTATCCCATCATAAGCCCCCACAGTGGGGAGAAGATCATACAATTTTTTTTAACAGGTTCAAGGAACAAACAGTCAAAAAAAAAAATAGAATGCCAAACATATACTACTCGGAAGTAGAGTTCTCTTTACTAGCCTGCGGGGGAATCCGAATCCGATGACGAGCTCTGCGAGTCCTCACTAGATTCCGGGTCCGAGTCGAAAAATACGAACTTTTTTATCGGAGGCAAGCTTGGACATGTAGTATTGTCGCTCTCCCCTCCACTCTCAACGACCCTTTCCTTTTTCTCCTCAATAGTAAACCTTCTCGGCCTCGTTGCACCAGCCCGACCATGAGGCCTAAGTTCAACTGTATGGTCAGCCTCATTTGATTTGTTATCCGGGCGAGAGGTCGGGGAAACAGTCTGAGGGCCAGAACGGGCTTCCTGTTGAGGTTCTGATAACCTCGCATCTCGTAACATGTCTACTTGAACTTCATTTTGGTGATCACCCTGAGTCTCTGCTGGAAGACTGCCCTGTACTTCTTCTTGGGGACCATCCCGAGCCTCGTGTTGAGAACCCCCTTGAGCGCCAACTCCTCTTTCCTCAGGAGAATCACTTTCCGATTCAGCATCCTCCTCAGTCTTCTCCTTTTCTTCTTCCTTGGGGTTTTCCGCATCTTAATGACTCGGAGCCCGGGCCCGAGTAGAAAGGTAGACCGGATTGTCCAAGCATTCTAAGTGTTTGAGGATGTCGTCAACTGGGGGAGGTACCATAAGCTCCGAGGCATAATTTTTCTCACTAAGGTCGCATCACCAAAGGTTACTTTTGGTAAAGTTCACAAGAAGGAAGCTTTGGTGAAACTTGTGATCCTAGTGTTCACCTGCCCAAGTGCTTGGCTTCCGAAGAATATCTTTGCCTGCTTTAGCGTGACGCTTAAAAGACTTATCAATCCCCTTCATGGCTGAAAAGGAACAAAGTTACCGAACCTGACAACTCGGAAAAATTTAGGTTGGAATACTTACCCTGCCCGATCCACTTCAGTGTCAACCGATGGGGAAGATCCTCGAAGTTTTCGAAGCCAGTCTCCCACAACCCGGAGATGAATAGGAACTACTGATTCCACTTCTTCTCCGCCTCAAAAAATTCCTTAATCACTTTAAGTTTCCTGGAAAAACCAAGCGAGTAGAAGGGGTAGTGGGAATTCTTGGCCACACCCGAGATGAAAATAAGCTGCTCCATCGTAAAGGCAGTCTCGGAGAGTCTAGAGGCCATAATACAAGCCATGAGGGTGTACCACATGTTAGCCCCGACTTGGGAGGGACAGAGTCAGATCAGGTGGAAGTAGTCAGCTATGAGAGGATCAAGGGGTAGTCGAAGACCCTAGTTCATAAGCTCGGTACAAGGAACCAGCTCATTGTTCCGAACGGACAACGGTGTTTCACCAACATTGGGAAGTTGGATCGTAATGTTACTCGGAATACCCCATCGATCTCTTAGTTTGACCTCCTTAGTCGGATGAAAGTACTTGTACTTCACTCTATATAGCGCCAATAGGTGTTTAGATTCAATACCGCGAAGGTTGTCTCCTACAATATCTTCTATATTCGAAGGCAAACTTGTGGTACGTTTCTTTTTATTTTTACCCTTCACCAAAGAAGTCTCACCGCGTTGAGTGGGGGGACGGGCGGTAGGTTCTTGAGGGAGAAGCTAAAGCATCATTATCCGAGGAAGGAATATCAGTAGGAACTGCTCGAAGAGGCTCTGCTTCAACCACCATCATGTCAGGAGTCTCCCTATCATTATCAGGATCATTGGTCAAATTTCTCTCCTGAGGTTTTAAAATAGATATGAGAGACGGTTCTGGTTGAGTTCCCCTCGTCAGAGGACTCATAGGGTTCACTTCTAGAGTCGTTTAGGGTGAACCCTGTGGGGTTACTTGAGGAGTTAAGGCCGAAAAGGAAATCCTCGTCCTAACCGATTTCGTTGTCGGGTCCGGTGACCTCTTTCTTTTAGCGTTATCTCTGTTTTCTTTGGCAGTTGGTCTTCCCCTCTCGTCACCCATTATGATGAATGGAGAAGGTCGAGAAGGAAACTCAGGAGGTGTTGAAGGAACAGAAGGATCAACCCCACCGTTTGGAATGCGAGCTTGACCGGGGGATGATATGGCAAGATTGAGAGAACGCTCACGGATGGGAGACCAGTTGTCACGAAAGGTTGATACCCAAATTTCTGTAAGGGACAGATACTCTCATGCACCATGGGGTCTATGAGCGCCGATTCGGTTGGAAATGTTGAACCACCTCCAGAGCCTATACCTTTCGAGGTTGATGAATTCGTCAAGCATGTAAGTGCAGAACAAGAAGTCGGTTTAACAACGATCTCTCCCTCTTGAACAAGCGTTTTCGAAAAGTCAAGTAGAAATCGAGAGGAAAGGAAACTTTCACTGAGAAAAAGAGACAAATATTTATAGTATAGGGGGCTAGAAGGTGAACAGTTAAATAGTAACGGCATTTTGACACGCTAGCCCACGTCAAACCGCCTCAAAAGGCACGCTGGTAAAGATGGGCGAAAGCGTGACGTGTGTCCAATTATAACTCCGCCGCCTAAAAAATCTATGACTCGATAACAGCAAAACGAAGGCACGAGAGCCTATAGTAAATTATTGCTTAGGTGAGGTCATCGTGACCAAAGACGAGGTCAGCAACGCAAAACATCTGATCCGACCCTATCAGTCTTTCGTCAAGAAGCAAAAGTGTCAGAACCTAGTAGATAAATTCCGAGTGGCAAAGGCTTTCGATCCAAAAAGGGTTAAGCAGCAAATGAAGTCCACATCCAGAGACCTGCACATGGACTGGGGGGCTACTGATAAGGGAAGGAAAATATAGGTGATTAATATCTAATTTATTCCACAAATGAGACCAAGGTTAATATATTTAGTGGTTAAGGACCAAAGTAAAGCAAACATAAGATATAGAGGGACCAAATGATACACTCCAAGAACTTGTCTATAAATAGTCAAATAATGGGGTGAGAAATCCACTTTTATGGTGGTAATTATGTAATTTTACTATTTATCTCATTTACTATATAAAGGACATCCCCTTTTGGGAAAAAATTCAATGATTAGTCAATTATTGCTACATTTATTCCTTTTGTCTCCTATCTTTTTGAGTAATCATTGATTTCACTATTCATTGTCACTTCAAATGAATATTCTCTAGTCTGACCCTCTCACACGAACATTTCCACTTCTGAACTTCACTACAGATTTTCTGAGTTCATCAGCGGTGTCGTCTGTGGGAACCTTTTGGTACCCATAATTAATTTTCTAAAACCATGAAAACAAAATAAAAATAAACTATGTGTATTATTTTGGGTTATTATGCTAGACAGAAAGGTTATCGTTTCTTCGATCCCACAAGTGAGAAGCTATATGTATCTCGACATGTCACATTTCTTGAAAATAACCATTTTTACTCTATTCTGGTAGAATCACATAAAGTAGGGTGAAGTTATTTCCCATATCAAACTTTTTATTTCCTTCATAATTCAACTAATTCTGAGATATCACCTCCGAGTCAGGTGTTTTTGCTGTTAAAACCTGCAAAAATTGGAATTTTGTGATTAAAAATAAAAAAGGGTAAATATGTTATTTTCTTTATGAAGGAAATAACAAGATGAAGTTTTGTTTCTCAAATATGGAAGAAATAACATATTTTATGAGGGAAATAGCTTGACCCCACAAAGTAACGAAGACAAAACTTCAAGCTATTGATCCTTTTGGAATTGATAGAGATACACCTATTCACATTGATGTACAACTTTATGAGACATCAACAAAAGTTCATATTTCTTTTGCTTCATCTGATAGTTCCAAAAATTTATTAGAGGGGTTATGTGTCTAAGATTTGTTTGGAACATATAGTTTAGAGAAAGAAACACGAGAAATTCCACGTCATTTTACATAAAACATAAGACAGAAAACACACTAACTCTATATAAGAGACACACATACATTTTAAAGCACTTACCAAAACTTGTCAAAAACGTTTACAAATAATTGCAACCCACAACCAATTGTGGCCCATAATGCAATTAGTCAATTTTTTAGTCAAAATAGAAATTCAGATATTCAGACTTGGATATTATCCGTATCCGGATTCAGATATAATGTTTTAAAAAAACGAATTTGGATAGTGATTTGAGATTTCAGATTCAGATTCAGATTCAGATACTGGCAGATTCGTATCCGAAATATCTATTTGACAACCCTAAATGTGACACGCTTGTTGGGTTATTTTTACAAGACTTTTATAAATCCAAATTACCCGCTATTTAACCGATTTCAATTTTATTCCAAATACTTTTTCCCTTATTAGTAGCCCCCCCAGTCCTTGCGAAAATATTCGAGCGAGGACCAAACTGAAAAGTTGCCTCATGGATGTATGATCGCTTCTTCTTTGTGTTTTCCATCAGATCAATAATATCATCGATAACATTACTGACTTCATAATTGTGCATTGCATATTTTTTTCCTCAAATCCACGTGTCAAAACAAATTTTGAAAAACGAAGCGTGCTCTGTTTAGAGTCCATGTGTCAGTCGCTTTCTGACACAGTCATGCATGCCTTCCAAAGCGACTTTTGGTTGATTAGGTGTGTCATAAAATTGTTGCACTTCAAATCATAGGTGGAATGACTACAAGACTCTTTATCTTTCTGATGCATTCGTCACCTAATAAAAACCTCTCATCTACTCGGGCCCTTGTAACGGTTGGAAACCCAATTTTTTGCCTATAAATACTCAGACACTTCATAATATGGAGTTATTCATTTTCATAATTGTAGAGAGAGAAATAGTTGATACCCCTCTAAGCTTTTTTTCTCTCATAGTTCATGCCTGACAAATTCAAGATCATAGATTGGTTTTCATAGACCACAAAGCTAAAGAGAGAAGAGCATCTGGTTTAGACAAGGAGCCCAAACCACTGCTTTTTGTTAAAACCACATACTATGATCCGTGGCCTCCAATCAAGAAGCAATCTGAGGCGGCGGGAACTTCAAACATTAGTAACCTATCCATCTCTACTACTATTCAGTTGTCAGGTCAAACTTTTCCAATACACGACAATGATGATCTTAGCCTTCTAAAGAAATCAGTTTCTGCATTAACGTTTATTCTTATGGGTGATAAACAAAATGAGGTCGAGAAAGCAAAAGGTAACCTCATACCTATAGCGAAGAGGTATATAAAAGTCAAAAATACATATACTACCTTCATACCTCAAAAGACTCCTTAAAACACCCTTCAGAACACTCTTAAAAAATCTTCACGAGCAGCCCCTCAGCCGGTAGTGTGGAAAATATTGCACATACAGTATTATCCACAGAAGTGTAGCCCCTCAATCCAGTTACAAAGATGAGGCCAGTACACTTGGTCGATGAGCTAAAAGAAAATTAGGATGAGATTGTTGTTGAAGGAAATCAATACAAAAAAACGTTTGTCTCTTCGTCTTCTCAGGTTAGAAATTATGCGTAAACTGAGGCACCAAACCCCCCCTCAAAAAAAGTTAATGTGGGTTCTCATACACTGAATAAAAAATCAAACCAAGGAAAAAGAAGAAAGATGATGTTGAATTGCCCTCGAACATCGAGGCTATCCTATGAAACAACTTGCGAGAAGTTGAAAGCAAATATCTGTTGGCTTTGTACATAATAAAGTACAACTATTATCAACCTCTGAAGAATTAAAACTTTGAGAGCGACGAGGGATCCCTAGCTCCATAACAATCTGATTTCTCAAAGCTGGAAAAACTCCTCTATCTTGTCGGGATAGTGAGTTGATCGTCTACCCAAAGATTCTGAACTAGGTTCTTCAGTTCCCTTTGGACCTCACTTTAGTAAGATATTTTGAACTGATAAACCTATACTCCAATCAAGCAGGTCCGAACACAGGGTTCATTTTGATAGCCAACATAATGGCGACCAAGATATCTGGGATTGGATTCTCGATGGAGTAGTTCGTTGGATTAACCGACGTTGCCAAAAATTCCCACTTCCGTTTTTATTCCTTGGACCTGGGGAATAAATGCAAGATAGTTGATAATCTTCTCGAAGCTGACAAAAAGTTAAAGCAAATATTTTTCTTTATCTCTAGGCTGTGGGAGACGGGATTCGAGGAGTCTGTTGGAAGACCACATCGGTTCTCCTTAAACTGGACTAGTATAGATACATCATTACTCAACTTATTTTCAATTTGTTTACTTGATTTACTCTAACATATTTTTTATTGGGGGAAAGAAATGAAAGAGGGGTGTCTAAGCCATTCAAAGAGCATCTAGAGGAGGCAGGTCAGATTGTTTCTCGGCTAAAATAGTTGGGCCCGTACTTTCTGGTTCAATGAATACAAGTTCTCTTTTGAGAGTTGACTTAACAAAAACTATAACGTTATATGAGCTCATGGTGCCTCCCACAAAAGCCAACATACTTAACCGGTTAGAGGCCACAAAGGTTCTCGTCTACTTACCTAAAAGAGCTAAGGCTCCGGGCCACCGGAATCCTAAAAAGTATGTGGTTGAGTAACAAAATAGGGAGGCTGAGGCCAAGGAGAAATAAAATGTCGAGGTCGAGACCGAGGAGGTTGATCCCGCAGGGGAAGGTGGCTCCAAGAGGCCATCAAAAGAGAAACCTTCAAGGAGGAAACGTAAGTGCAAATATGTTGAAGAAAGTGATCAAGAGGCAGAATAAAATGTTTATTTTGTATGTCAAATATGAAATAAAAGTTATTTTTTTACCAACATTTGTTGGAAGACCCTTCCGGTTAAAAAATAAATAATTGTTGACCAACATTCGTTAGAAGACCCTTCCGGTCCAAAGATAAATAATTGTTAACCAACATTCATTGGAAGACACTTCCAGTCCAAAAATAAATAGCTGTTGACCATCATTTGTTGGAAGACCTTTCCGGTTAAAAAATAAATAATTGTTAACTAACATTCGTTGGAAGACCCTTTCGGTCCAAAAATAAATAGTTGTTGACCAATATTAGTTGGAAGACCCTTCCGGTTAAAAAATAAATAATTGTTAATTAACATTCTCTGGAAGACCCTTTCAGTAAAAAAATAAATAGTTATTGACTAACATTCGTTGGAAGACCCTTTCACCAACTTAGAATAATAGTATCTTGCAACTATTACGGTCTGTCGTCCTCCAGATGTCATTGGTAAAGGTCCAGCTAGGTCAATACCCCATCGATCAAAACGCAGTGCCTCAGATATCGACTCAAGAGATACTCACGGTACGTGGATTGTGTTAGAATTTTTGTGACAACTATTACTCCTTTTAAGCAAATGTTTTGTATTGAAAGCAATTGTGGGCCAATAATATCCTGCCAAGAGAACTATTCGTATCAAAGTCTTGTCCCTACAATTTGTTTACCTTTCTCCACCATGTAGCTCAGATAATATCATTTGTGATTCATTTTCCTCAAGGCATCGAAGCAAATGTCTGCTAAAATATTTTCTATACAAAATGTCTCAAAGTACCATATAACCATATGTTTTGAACCGTATTTTCTTTGCCATTGCTTTATCAATTGGGAGAATATCATTAACTAAAAATTCATTGATGTTATACCTTCAAACGCTTTTGTAATGGACGGGTTTTCGTGCGTAAGAATCCAAGGATATTCTTTGAAATACGTGGTAGTGGCTAGAGAATCAGCCACAAAATTATCAGTCCTATGAACATGTTCATACTTGTTGCTTTCAAAGACAACTGCTAAGGTGTTCAATGTTCTCAAATACTTCACTAGATGATCTCTTCTAGCTCAGATTGACCAGATACGGGATTTACTACAAGTTGTGAGTTGATCACTAGCTTAACCTTTTTAGCTCCACAAATATAAGGAATTCTTAACCCTTCCAAAGATGCTTAGTACTTTGCCTCATTATTCGTCGCTCTAAACCCGAATCGTATAACTTAGTACATTGAAATCCCATCAGGAGAAACCAACTAAACCCCAGCCCCACATCCCGAAGCGCTGGAATCTCCGTATGTTCAAACTGTCCATTCTGCTTCTAAATTTTCTTAATCTATTTTAATCTATGGTCGATCGGAATATAATTTAATTAAAAAATATGCTAAGGTTTGTGCTTTGATTGTAGTTTGGTACTCAAAATAAATATCAATATTACATAACTCTACAGACCATTTAGTCATTCTGCCAAACACGTAAGGTCTTTGCAACATCGTCTTCAATATGTTCGAACAATAAGGTCTCATCTTCCAAGCAACAATAACCAAATAAATGACTAATTTTTCTAACTTTAACTATCTATATTCTGTGTCCAAAATACTTTTACTGCATAGTACACTAGTCGTGGGAAATTATCTACCTCTCGAATCAATATGACACTCACAACATAATTTGTTACAACTATGTAGATGAATAACGTATCTCCCAGACTAGGCTTTGTCAGGATTTTTGAGGAGGATATATACTCTTTGATTCATATAAACGCCTCAGAACATTCTAGGGTCCAATTAAAGAATTTTTCTTTTCTCAACACTTGGAAAAATAGGGCGCATTATCCAAATATCTGGATATGAATCCGTTCAAGACTGCTAGCTTCCATGTTAGATTTGCACCTCCTTGATTGTCTGAGGCGGAGCCATAGTGCTCAAAGATTTTAGTTATATCCCTCACTCACTGACTATATACTTAAGAAATTTTTCGGACCGCACCCCAAACTTACACTTGTCCAAATTTAACCTCAAATTTATCTTCTCTAAGTTGACAAAGGTCTCTTCCAAATCTGCAAAGTGGTCCTCATCCCTTGTGCTTTTCACTAACATATCGTCGATACATAGCTTGACATTTTATCCGATCTAAGCCTCAAAATTTTTGTTTACCAAGTGTTTGTAAGTAGCCCCATCATTTTCAACCCAAATGACATAACCTTATAACAATACAGTCCCCTTCCAGTGATGAACGAAGTGCTCTCTTGATCTTTTAGATCTATCTTGATCTGATTATACCTTGCGTATGCATGTATGAACGAAAGCAATCGATTTCCAGATATAGGATCCACTAATTTATCTATCCGAGGGACTAGAAAATGATCCCTTGAGCATGCTCTATTTAAGTAAGTGATATACACATATTCGTCATTTACCATTTTTATTTTTTACTAAAACCAGATTATCCATCCATAAAGAGTACTGTGATTCTCGTGTATGTCCAACTTTGGATAACCGATCTACTTTAACCATATTGACCTCAGATGTTTCTTGAGAAAAACATATTCTATTTCAAATTATTGGGCAGACATTGCTTCAGATTGCTAATCTGTGACAGATGATTTCAGTAGGCACCCAGTAACATCTTTAGTGCACCATGCAAACATGTTCAATCTTGTTGTAAGAAACTAAATTAATCTCTCCCTCACCTCTGAATATAATTTTGTACAAACACTTAAATTCTTCCCATTAAAAAAACGTAATTCTCAAAACTCTCATCAAGGACTATGAATCCGGGGGTCTCCCTCGGGTCATCAACATGATCAGATCCCGGAAAAGACCTCACTAACTGCTATACTTTCTTCGACTCGTTCCTTTTAATTTTATTTAAGGCCAAAGCCATTCGATAACATTTTTTTTGCCATATTATGGCTACTCTTGATCGTTCCTACATTGTTTCCCATACTTCAGGCGTTGGTGAACAGTTGAAGCTACTGCGTGCATTATGGACAACCAAGATCTTCCGAATATTGCATTATATGATATTGGCGCATCCACCATAATGAACAACACTGTCACCTCTTTCCTGAATGGTCCGCGACCCAGTTCTATTATACCTTCAAATTCCCCAAATACTTCGGCAGTAACCCTTGTAAAACCCATAATTGTCTGATCCAAACGAAACATAGGCGGGGGGATTTCCATATTCTCATAGGTTATCATGAATAATTTGTTGGCAGAGCTACCACTGTGTATCAAAATTCTTCGTATCTCGTCTCTAGCAATTGTTACCACGATTACCATAAGGTCCTCGTGTGGGCCAGCCACTTCTCTCATATCACCATCCTCAAAACAGAGCAATGAGGATGGGATCCTATATAAGTGTGGCTAAGAGATCGCTTCCAATTGAGATGCTAGGCTCACAATATTCCTTTTTCAGGAGTAGTTTGATGTCCCTAAAATGATAGTATCCCAAAAATTGTTAGTGACTCAAAGAAAGCACACAGTATACTAACATTTCCTTTTGTAGCTGACTCCTCTACCAACATAACCTTATTCCTGCCTTGTTACAGATCCAAATACTCATAAAGAACATCAAAAGCTTTGATAGGTTTTGAAATAATCAAAGTATTCTCTTGCTTCAGAGTTATAATAGTATTTTATTAAATAAAAGTTGTCAATTTTCCATTTTCAATGTACACTTGTATTTATTTTTCAGTGCCACACAGTTTTTTATGTTATGACTAACATCAATATGGTACTTGCAATACCTGCTACTTCTACTTTTCCCGGGATTCTGTATCAGGGCAGGTTTGCGGAATTGTATATGATTACGAGCCTTGTCAAAAGTTATTGCTACATGCTATGTCAATTCAACGAAATGAGCTAGTCAGACCCACTTGTTTGACATCAGTTTGACACTTTGTTGTGCGTTTGCCACTTGTGAATTCACCATTGGTCTTAGAGGTAACTGGGTTAAAGCTCTTGGCCGAATAATATTTGTCGGATGATAAGTTGAAGGAATTTATGCACAAAGTGGATTATATGTCATCACCAGAGATTTTTGGAACTGGTTTTGTTCCATTTGTGCCATAGACTTTATTTCCGATGCAAGTGTCTCTTCAACCAAAATTCTATTCTCAACTTGATCCAATAATACCCCAAATGTCATAGCCTATTTTTCAATAACATTATCTTTCAGTATACCGGGGAGAAGTCTCATTCAGAAAGCTGCTAAAGCTACCTGATTTTCGTAACCCTCCATATCAGTCTTAGTCTTGATAAAACGGTTAGTGTAATCCTTCTAAGTCTCCTTAACTTCTTGACTACAGTAAATGATTGTATCTCCATTCTCCCGAAACATTTTTATCCCACAAAAATATTGACGGAATATGTTCCGAAACATATCAAAATTTTAATACAACCCTGAAGCAGGCGGTTATACCATGCTGAGGCAACACCCTTAAATGTTTGGGAGAAATCCCGCACATAAATTTATCATAGTCATCATAGTTAATCATAAAATTCTTGAACTGCTCGATATGGCTATATGGATCTTTTGTCCGATCGAACTTTTCTAACTTCGAGATGTAGAAGCGCCTTGGCATATGTCATGATATGATTTTCATAGAAAGATGAGACAACCTACAATTATGTCCGGTCTTACACATACTGCCCTCGTGGCATTCGTTCAAGCGGTATATAGTCCTTCTTCAGACGTGTATGTGAACTGGTTACTCACGCGATATTCAAAACTTTGACTTTCTGATGGGATCTGTTCCTGGCGAGTAGTTTGCTCTCTTTTAGCGACGATAACAACCTTATGTCGCTCTTCGGACCCAAGCTCTGTTTTTTGTTTGTTTTTTTATCTTCTCGAATCTATGTCCAACAAGATGTCTGGCTCTTATAAGATTTGTTGCATCGGTTATCCCTTTCAAGAGAGGAAGACTCATCTGACTCGTAAATGAAATAACTAATAGACTTAGTGGAATCGTATCGACGTCTGGGTTTCATCTTTCTTCTTGAAGAATAACACCTTTATCTCTGACGCATGTCATGCATAACGCTGGTCTAATGATCATCTTCTATCTTATCTTTTTCAGTTACCTGCTCCATTTGAACCTCCGAACTGGGTCTTTTTGAATTCAAAGCCGCATCCTACTCCGCGTTTAACCTTGCTATATCTTCATGAAGCTCTTACCTCCTAGGTACTAATACAGATTCCTCGAGTAGCTCGTCAGCGTACTGATCATCATGGTGTCGTTCCTCCATTGCACGCTCTTCGATAGGATGATCTCCGGTTGAATTTCCGATAACAAGACTATTAGTGCCAACATTTGGCTCCTATAGTACGTCCTATTTCAAAGTTTTTGACAATACAGTAGTGGTTTTGGAAATATGATTCTCGGTACCAATCGGTTTCCACAGATGGTGCCAATTATAATTCCAATTTTTTAAAAGGGGTTACGTGTTAAAGCTTTGTTTGAAACATATAGTTTAGAGAGATAAACATGGAAAGTTAGAGAGAGAAATTGACAATAATAATAATAAATTAATAATTATTTATCATTTCCCCAAAAGGATGTTGCTTTATATAATACAAGAGGTGGGCCCACAAATCACATGATTAGTCCATTTAAGATAATTTCACCCTATTATTTTACTAATCTCAATCATAATTATTATTTATTACATAAATCACCATCAATGTTACACACTTGTTGCGTTTCTTTTACAAGATTTTATAAAGCCAAATTACCCTCCCATATTTAACCAATTTAACTATTATTCCAAATAATTATTTCTCTTAACACCATCAATGCGTGAGTCCTTACTCTGGTGAAACAAAACATTCTCACCTCTTAAGAAATATGCTCATATAAGTAAGTCTACAAAACTAAAAACTTTTGTTTATTCTTCTTACTCAGTTATATTTGCATATTTGAGAGAAAACAAACATGATTTATATGAATCTAAGTCGTTTAAAGAATTGTTTATGATCCTCGTTTGAAAAATGATATGACCGAAAAATTTACTACTCTTTATCAGACTCATACATGAGATGTTGTTAAGCCACATGGTAAGGATCCAATTGGTTCTTGTTACGCTTTTAAAATCAAGATAATGTCTGATGGATCCGTTGAAAGATCTAAGGCTCGTCTTGTAGAAAAAAGGTTTTCGCAGAAGTATGGTATGTATTATGAGGAGAATTTTGCCCTAGTGGCAAAAATGACGACAATTTGTACTCTTATTACAGTTGTATTCGTTCACCAGTGAAAGATCTTTCAACTGGATGTAAAAATTTGGGTTTCTAAATAATGATCTTCATGAGAAGGTTTACATGAATCCTCCCTCGAGTGTTGCTTACCAACTAGGTGAAGTTTACCGTTTTAGGAAGGCTTTATATGGTCTCAAACAAGCTCTGTGTTCTTTGTTTGAGAAATTTTTTACAATTACTATTTCACTTGGTTTTTATGCTAGTAATCACGATTCAGATTTATTTATCGTACGAGTGCAAGATGAATTATTTATCCATGTGTGTAGATGATATGATTATTACACGTGATGATATTATTGGTATTAAGACACTAAAACGTCATTTGGCTCATTGGTTTGCGATGAAAGACTTGGGTCTGTTACGTAAATTTTGGGACATTGAGGTGACTCAGTCTCATAAATGTTATATTCTTTCTTAAAAAAATACACATATAATTTATTTAACTGAGCGCTACTTTCTAATAACATGACAAAATATACGTCTCTTGAAACCAATATTCTATATTCTCCAAATGATAATGTTCCTTTAATCCGACCCGAATCTATTCGTGCTCTTGTGGAAAAATTAATTAATCTCACATTTACTCGGTCGGATATAGCTCATGTTGTTCATGTGGTTAGCCAATTTGTTACTACTCATACTTTTGTCTATATTTGAGCTATTCTTCCTATATTGAGATATCTTTGTGTCACTCAGTTCCATAATATATTGTTTCTTTCGATTTTTCACTCTAAATGTGTGCCTATGGTGATACTGATTAGGATAGTCATCACCATGACCATAAATCCATTGCTGGTTTATGTGTGTTCGTTTGAGATTCATTAATCTCATGAAAAAACAAGAAACAAAATGTTTTTTTAGATTGTCTACTGAGGCTGAGTACCGTGTTATGACATTGATTGCATGTGAGATTGTTTGGTTACGATGAATTTTTATAGATGCGGAGGTTAACATTATTAAGCCCACTTCTTTACATTGTGATAACAAAAACACCATGCAAATTCAAAAGAATTCTATTTTTCATGAGAGAAAGAAGTACATTGGAATTAATCTTCACTTTACTCGTCATCATCTTTAGCTTGATACCATCTTGCTTCCATATGTTCTATTAGTTTTGCAGGTTGCTTATATATTCAGGAATGATGAGTCGATATCACGGTTTTTTTGACAAAATGTCAATGCTTATTACTGTTGCATTGTGAGTTTTAAAAAGGGTGTTAGAGATGTTGAGACCTAGGAACAAATCTAAAACTAAAATTAAGGGTAAGCCAAAAAACGTATGGATACAAAAAAATTAACGAAAAATAAATGTAAAAGTATTACGATAAAACAATTAAAAGAAATTTGTGCTATATTTATATTCCATTAGTTCTAAATTTATACGAAAGCCGCAAACAATTATTCCAAATTTGCACCGATAATAAGAATACTATAAAGAATTAATTTATACCTAACTAAATTTATACTTAACTATATGGTTTAAGCATAAATATATACAAAAATATATGGTTTATATATAAAACAACAGTTAAATAAATGATAAGCACATAAATTATTTAATTGTATGATCAATTCATACATAACTACATGGGTTAAGCAGCTAAACAAGTAGTAAGCACAACAAATATTCAACTACGATCAAACTAGACATATTTTTTTTTCTATATTCTATGGTACGTCATAACATATATGGCTGCCCTCTAAATCTGTCCATACCATCGTGTTTATTTTATTTTTTCCCATTAGAAGATGAATCACACTAAAGAAAAATAATTGTGACTATATCATGTTAATCTTGTGATTTGTTTATATAGATCTCCAATTATGGAATCCTAAACTATGATTACATAGTTCAACTTTTGTATAACTCTTTTATTTGAAACCAATGAAAAATCGTTTTATTTTTTAATTTTATTATATCGAAAGGTATTAAAAATAAATCATAAACCTAACTTATATTAGTAATTCCTATGTTGTTGAATTTAATAGTTAAAAATTCAAAACTTTTTTTTGGACAAAATTTGGCATGTCGATGGAGTTTTGAAAAATCCAAACATCTCAAACTTCCATCACCGTACTTCTGAACATATTGAATCAAAATCGCATCTTTACTTGAACTCCATGATGACAGGAAATAGACTTACTAACAAAATCTTCCTTCTTGTATCAAATATGATTAGAGATAATGATCCCAAGCAAAATAAAAAATATGTATGAAATCAACGCACATGACACATAACAATGTTTATGTGAAAAATACTCCCAGTATAGGAAGTAAAAACCATGGGACCGATTTTGGAGTCCAACCAAATATTCACTATCAAAAGACGGATTATAAAACTATTCTCTAGATAAAACTAGATAGTAAACCGAAATAAAAAAACTCACTGAAATATCCTCAAAAATAAAGTTAGAAGATGCTGATCGAAAATATACTTAGAAGAGTCCAAATAAAAATCCTTCCAGTCAGATTTGAGGGGACAAATAGAAGAGCCTTCACACCAAAATTGAAGCTGATCGGACCATGGAAGACAATCCGATTGAATGCACAAAGTTATGCATCGAATTGTTTTTTCTCTCAAAACTGCACTACTCAAAACACTGTAATGTATAAGGAGGTCAATTCACTTTTGATATAAGTCTATTATTTATACGGAAACCAAAATCCTATGAGTTACCCTTATTTTTCCTTAGCCAATATGATAATTGGACTCCCACATAGGCTAAACCCAACAAATCTCCCTTTCACGACTATGTGGGATGAATCGCCATCCGACGATCAATCTACAATGTTCAAGCTTTCCCCTATGCAATGCCGTTCTCATTATGTCAAACCCATTACCATCTGTATGAAATTTATTAACCTCCATTAGTTTAACATAAAAAATATCTCGAATTGAATGATATTTTAGATTAATATGTTTCGACTTTGAGTGACACGATGAATTCTTCACGAGATGTATATAACTCTCATGATCACATAACACTACATACATGTGTTGCTAAAATCCAAGTCTTTCAAGAACTTATTCATCTATAATAGCTCTTTACTCGCTTCTGTCATTGCAATAAATCCAACTTCTTTCGTTGAAACCGCAACTCACTTTTTATAGTCTTGATTTCCATGAAACAGTGACAACACAAAAGTTAATCAAATATTCAGAAGTAGACTTGCGAGTGTTAACATCTCCAGCCAAGCATGAATCATAATAAGCCAATAACTCAAGTTTCTCCATCCGCAAACTAAGGTTTAAGTTAGGGATTCCTCACGGATACCTCATAATCCATTTCACGGCTTCCCAATGCTTTATACCCAGATTTGACAAAAATCTTCTCACAACACAAACACTATGAGCTAAGTCTGGACGAGTATATACCGTGGCATACATGAGACTTCCAACTACAGAGGCATATGAAATATTAGCCATATCTCTATTTTCTTCATTAGTCGAAGGGCATTGTGTCTTGCTTAACTTGAAATGACTGGAAAGTGGTGAGCTAACCACTTTAGCTTTGTCCATCGTAAAATTCTGAAGAATTTTCTCAATGTATTCTTATTGTGACAAGAACAATTTTTTCAAATCTCTGTCTCTAGTATTTCGAATGCCAAGAATCTGCTTTGCTGGGCCTAAATATTTCATTGAGAAATACTTACTTAAATGTTTCTTCAAAGAATCAATTCACGAAGTATTCTTCTCAACAATAAGCATATCATCCACGTAAAGTAAGAGAACAATAAAATCAACATCGATAAATTTCTTCGTAAATACACAATTATAAGAAGAAGTATTCTTGTAGTCATGCTCCCCCATAACTGATATAAATTTCTTATACCACTATCTCGGAGCTTGCTTCAAAACATATAAACTCTTCTTTAGTCTGCACACATAATCTTCTATTCCTTCAACTACAAAACCTTCAGGTTGTTTCATAAAAATATCATCTTCCAAGTCACCATGCAAGAATGTTGTTTTTACATCCATTTTCTTAATTTTCGAATCTAAACTAGCTGTAATACCTAGAACCACACGAATAGAAAATATTTTTACAAATCGAATATTTAATCAAAATCAATCCTTTTTTTTCTGACTAAAACCTTTGACTACCAATCTTTCTTTGTATCGAGGTTGTAGAGAACTATCATCTTGCTTCAACCTATACACCCAAATGTTACTCAAAGTTTTTCTCCCTTCAGGTAGCTTCACTAACTCAAATGTGTGATTCTCATGAAGTGATTGTATATTTTCATTCATTTCTTCAATCTACTAATTTTTACAAACACCACTAACAGCCTCATCATAACACTCAGGCTCACCTGCATCGGTCAACAAACTATATCGATCAGAAGGATATCTAGTAGAGGGTTTTCTATCTCTAGTAGATCTCCAAGTTGGAACTTTGGGTTGTTTAACCTCTTCTTCATTCTCTTATTCATCCACAAAATCATAGCATGATCACCAATATAAAAAATATGTGAACCTCTCAAAGCAGATAAGTCACCATCTAAATTTTTTTAACTTTAGTAATAGTATTTGCAAGCGGAATATGCCCCATATGTACCAAGTCATTGTCAAACATAGGCTCTAAATTATGACTCTTATCAATATCATGAACTATCTAATCTTCCATAAACACAACATCTTTGCTTCTAATAAGCTTCTTATTAACTGGATCATGAAATCTGCAACCGAACTTATCAAGGCCATAACCAATGAATACACATTGTCTTGTCTTCGAATTAAGTTTAGACCTCTCATCTTTAGGAATATACACATAAGCTTTGCACCCAAAGATGCGCAAATGATCATAAGAAATATATTTACCTCTCCAAACTCTATTTGGGATATCTCCATCTAAAGTTACAGAAGAACTAAGATTCAGAACACGTACCACTGTATTCAAAGCTTCACCCGAAAAGTATTTAGGGAGTTGTGATTGAGAAAGAAGACATCTCACCATTTCAATTAATGTTCGGTTTAGTCTCTCAGTTATGCCATTCAACCGAGGGGTCTTGAGAGGTGTCTTTTGATGTCGAATACCTTGATGCCTACAATAATCATCAAAAGGACCAATGTGTTCTCCCTTATTATCAAATCTTAACACACTTCAATTGTTTCCTAGTCTGTCTCTCTACTGAAGCTTGAAACTTCTTGAAGACATGTAACACTTGATATTGTACTTTCAAAGTGTAAGATCAAACTGGAATGATCATCAACAAAAGTAACAAAATATAAACAACCACTAAGTGTTCTGGTTTTGAAAGAACCACAAACATCATACCATGTCAAACAAACTTGGTTTTCTTGAAGGAGCCGAGCTCTTGAAAGATATTTTATTCTGCTTTCGGGCCAAACAATGTACACATTTCCTTAAATTAATTAAACAAATCAATTAATCTAATTCAAACAAATTAATGAAAAAAATAAAAAAATAAAAAAATTAATAATTCAATTCAAACAAATCAAATAAAATCAATTAAACAAATTCAAACAAACCAATTAAACAAATTCAAACAAATCAAATGAAAAAAACTTTAAAAAATCAAATGAAATTTTTTAAACAAATGGATAAACTAAATTCAAATAAATCATTTAAATAAAATCAAACAATTCAAATAAATCAGTTAGGAGTTTGTTTAGACAAATCAATTAAAAAAAGTCAAAAAATTAATTAAACAAATTAAAACAACCCTCAATTAAAACAAATCTAACAAATTATTTAAAGAAATTCAAATCCATTTAAACAAATCAAACAAATCAATTAAATAAATTAAAAACATCACTTAAAATACTTTACACAAAACCATTATAAGTAATTAAATTAATTAAAACAATTCTATTAAAAAAAATTACAATCATTAAAATCAATTTATATTATTTGTAAGATTCAAACTTTGTACAATTTTTAATTAAAGGAAAGTCTAGAATTAATTTTCCTTTCATATTTTAGGATAGTTCACGACATATATTTGGTTATTTCATAATATATATTATATCCATTAACCCATAATATTGGTATATAATTTATGGCTTTCTTTATATATACATATTGTTTTCAATAATAAAATCACTAACCGTCTTCCTTTCTTGCTTTAGAGAAATATATTATGTCATATGTAAAATGCCAAAGTAAAAAAAGAACTGCAACCATAAGCAACATATAACTTACCCATTCAACACGAACCATAAAATATGGTGTTACAGGCGTGCTATATTCATGCACTTTTATAAATTGACTACGAATCTAAATCAGACTCCAATATCTTAGCATATCAAACACAGTCTTTACATGCACCTTTCAGCAATCTTCTCCTTTACAACATATCTCTTCAGTATTCTTTGGAGGAAAGAATCTGTTGGAGTAAGACTAGTCTATTATCAGCAATTTGAGGCACAAAATAAAATTGAATGTTTACATGCCTACTTCAGTCTTCGTGAACATGATTCTTCATCAACTTAGTAACACCCTTTATTCTGATAGTTTACATCAAAATGCTTTTGTAATCCTCGAGGCTTTGTAGGGTATTAAAGGAAATAAAAACTGAACAAAAGATTTTTGACAATGGGTGTTAAAGTTAAAGTATAAAATTGATTTATCTATTTATTTATTTATTTTGTATTTTCAAATAAACCAATATTTGGGTCCAAATACTTTTTTTTTTTATTAATACCAATAGAGAATAAAACGTTCAGCAACAAATTATATTTTCAATACTTCATTCTCAACTAAAACCTACGTATGTTTTCAGTAATTCCTTCCAATCCATGTACCATAAACTTTATAACGTAAAAAATGTTTCCGGATTATAAATCCTGTTGTTTAGATAAATTAATTAAGTGGTTTATTTCAAGATTATCAACCCGGTCAATTAGATAAGTGGTTTATTTCCAACTAAAGTTCCAAACCATATCTTGTTACTTTTGGACTAGTTTTCCTTCTTAAAATCTACACGTCATAAGATTGACACTCACACATACCAAACCATTTAAATGTTAAGTTATAGTTATTCCTTGGAAGTATATATGACGGATAAAAAAACACAGTGAATCATTTGTTGTCATTATGTTTCGGTAACCATTTTTGTAATGAGTGTTCCTGGTATACTACATTGGTTAATAGAAATTGTTAGCAACCAATTTGTCACATAATATGCATCTCAAAGTTTTACCATATTTTATTTGTTGCTAATTATCATACGACAGAATACAAGTTTTATCATGGCAAATCCGTTGCTAAATGGTAACAAAAATTAATCTGTAGTGTGCACCTAATTTTGAATCTCATAATATTAAAATATATTATATTAAAAAATAGCACAGTTTTTTATGTATTCCGTTGATGTCATCCAAAAAAAAAAAAAACATATTAATTTACAACATTTCAATTTACCACATATCAATGATATATAATTTTTTTATTATTATTTATTTATAACTTTTTTATTTAAAAAATACAATGTATCACTAAACAAAAGTTATATAATGTACATTACTCTGAAATATTCTAATGTTACAATTGAACAACAATATCTTTTATATATTAAAATAATATAAATTTTAGAGTATTGACAATAATATATTTTATATGCTAAAGCAACATGTGATTCTTGCTCAATACTAATATGTTTCAGTGACCACCTAGAGCCAAACAACATGTTAGTTACTCGTGAATTTTCTTTCACTCATTAGTCGAATTCATCGCAAAATGGCCAAGATCTTACTCTATACCATATAACAAAGAGGAAAATCAGCTCTAAAATTGCACACAACTTTTAAAGCAAACCAAATAAATTGATCTTCTAGAATATTTTTTTGGGAAATAATAGAGTGCATGCTTAACTTTAATTGGTTTAAGTATATAGGTAGTATACTACGTCCAACACTTCATTACGTCTTTTTTGTATAAGCTAAAAACCAAACCAAGTTGTAATTATTTTGCAAGTCTTTGCTTGAGCTGTTGTTTTCGACGAAGAGTTTCTCAAGATTTTTAGTGAATAACCCTAAATATTTGTCATTATTTAAGTACAACAAAGACAATAAATCTAATAAGTAGTAAGAAATAAAATGAGTAAGTAATTGTTTTTTAAATAGATAATCTCAATACAACTTCGTGATATGCTGTATTTAAAAAACTGTCTCCAAAGATGGTCTATCTATAACCTAATCCATAACCTAAAGGATAAGAATGACAAAACATGAATAATTTATGAAGTCAAGTTAATGGAAATAACAAGATGATATCTGCTTATGAGATGGACATACCAAGTTATTGGCTGTTACATTATCAATACAATTAAGAGTTTTTGTGTATTAATTCACACTTCTTTTGTAGTAAAAAAACTTCCCATATATATCCAATTCCTTGACAAGATATATTTTCTCTTCGTTTATGTATACAACATTTCCATATACATGAAATAAGTTATTTAGTATAAGAATAACACAATAGATACATACATACATACATACATACATACATACATACATACATACATACATCAATTAGAACATGCATTTATGAGCATGACAAGAACCCAAAAAATCGTATAGGACATGTATAACCTCACAACTTGAATCACATTAATCTGGATTCTAAATTCCTAATGTATAACTTCACTACTTGAAAAAAGATCTTGCTTTCCTCAACTTCCTTAAAGACTTCATCAGTTACCAGTTTAAAATGTAAAACTCCATATTTACAATATCCATTGCTCGTATACTAATTTTACTTGAAGATATTTTGTGAGAAAAAAGTGAAAAAGATGAAATACATGGTAAAATCTATATATCAGATATTTATAACAAGCTTAAGGGCACTCGTAGCATCAAAACCATGTATTTTATCAAATGAATCACCTTATATTCTCTTTCAATCATGTTTATCTGCCAACATACGATAAACATACGACTGTGTTATATCATGGTATTCCTCTATAGTATGTCAAAATGAAATAAACATGAAGTTAAAATATCAAATTTTCCATTAATAGTATGATAGTAATTAAAAACCATGTTCAGTGTTACCATTTACAGGAAATTATATTTTGTTTTTAGTTTTTAAATAAAATAAATATCCAACTTGATAAGGAAATAAAAATTCGAGGACGAAAATGTAAAGGAATAAAACTTTTTATGACATATTGTATAATCAGAGGAAATAATTAGAGCTTTATATTTTGGTCATGGACTAAGGTGTAATTAAACCATTTTTTAACTGTTTTCAGTTTAAGTCAAGTCTTTGTGCCTCTATATAAAGGCAATGATTGATATAATAAAGCTCTCTGATTTTTGTGATAAATCACTCTTGTTATTTGCCTTTCTCTTTCTAGAATCTAATTCTCTCTTTACATTGTTTACCTCTCTCAATTTTACTTAGTGAATCCATATATTAACTCACTAAATTGCCGACTCCGCTAAAACTAATCACCGATTAGTGCCTAGATTACTTGTTCGAACTTTCTATTTTCTTTCGTTTCGAATTTTTGAAAACAACTTCAAACTGGACAATGAATCCAAGAGGTGCGAACAATCCATTAGTGCGATCAACTGTTGAAACACTGAAAAAATATTTGCAGGGGGCAGATGATAAACATACGGAATCTATTCTAGACAAACTCAATCAGATATAGAGGTATGAATGAACGAGCTGTTGGACAAAATTACAACTCTGAACGAAAAAAATGATGAAAGAGAACATGAGATTCAATCAGCTAAGATGAAGTTTGAACTGAGACACGTGAACGACCAAAATGACGTTGGCTCGCCAGATTAGAAGTGAACAAAAAAAAGCACGGTTCAAACCTTCTAAAGAGCGTCATACTTCTCGAGAGGAAAAAAAAGATAAGAAAAAGGTATGTCATATTCAGTGACGAAGAGATTAGAAAACTCTGGATTTAATTTCAAAAGATATCGAGGATCTTCGAAAGAAGAGAAGGATCAACCTCAAAAATCTAGAAAAGAATACAAAGCTAGGAGGGAAAGTGTACCTCAATGTTTGAGGGAAGCAAACTAGTGTGAATGAATTACATCGAACCGATACAATGTTGTGGATAATCGAAATTTGTATGTTGTGATGAGAACTTGAGATGACAATCAATATGTTCAAGGTATTGATTGGAGAAATTATCCATTGAAAACTGAGATAAGATCTATCACTCTTCCGAAGTGCTTTAATATTTCAAAAGTTGAGAAATTTGATGGGATGCAAGACCCGAACAATCACATCGAACATTTAAAAAATTAGATAATGAATTTCGAGGATGCCGACACGCTGGTGTGTTGGGCATTCTCTCAAAATTTCAAGGGAACATATTTGAAGTGGTATAACAGAATTCTGAGGGGGTCAATTTTAAATTTTAAATATTTTTACACTGCTTTTCAAAGACAATTTGTGGGGAGCAAGAAAATGCGAGAAAACAGGGATACAATAATTCAATGCAAGCAAGCAATGAGAGAAGATTGAAATATTACACTAAACGGTTTGTCTTAACCAAAACGAGTTTAGATAACTGTGAAGAGCTGGTAGCAATGGCATTCTTTTGACAAGGATTGCCACCAGGAGATCTGGCAAACAAAATAACAAAATGAAGAGCTTCAACTTTTGGACACTGATGGCTCAAGTTGAGGACCAAATCAAGGTAGAAGAGTTGACCAGGGTTCAAGGAGTAGTTGAAATCGGCCAAAATAATTCTGGCCAGGTGCCAAACAATCAGGGGAAATCTTCGAATTCTACTCAACAGGCATGTCCGAGGAATAACAACTTACCTCATCGAACTGGAGGATATTAAAACCAAGCATCAGGGTATCAATTTCATAGGCCGATCCCCAATCAATGGATAAGGCATGAGTATTATGCCAATTTAAATGAGAGTGTTGCTACAATATTTGAGAAAGTTAAAGGGTATGTGAATTTCAGGAAGCTTGCTCCAATTAATAGGCCTAAGGAGGAGCGAAACAACAGATTTTACAGGTATCACAACGAAATCGAACATGATACTATAGACTGTATTGCATTGAAAAATGAAGTACAAACTTTGATTGAAAATATGAAGTTGTTGACTTATGTGAAAAAGCAAAGCAGTGCATCGAAGAATCCTATCGTATCGACTTCATAGACAACGAATCCAAATGAACAGGATGAAAATTTGATGATTTTGGATTCAAAGGTTGATAATTTTGATGCAGCATCATAATACTTAGATGCAGATCCATATTGGTTAATCTTAATGGCAGTAGAGGAACCAGTAAAGCGAGGATACGTTTGAAATCTTTGCGAATATTTTCAGTCATTGGCAATATTCTGGGGCGATACTATTTTCAACCCATATGTATGGTAAGATAGACGTCTCTTTATTCGTTTTGATGGTGATTTACAAGGTACTGTAGGAACACATGAGGATGCGGTGGTTATTGGAGCAGAGGTTGCTGGCGTCGAAATCCAACACGTGCTGATAGACACAGGAAGTTCTGCAGACGTTTGTTTTAAAACAACTTATGATAGAATGCGCAACGCTCCTCAGATTTTCCAATCAGAATGTACTATCATCGATTTTACTAGAGTGACTATGCAAGTAATTGGAGAATCCGAGAGGGAGGTGAGTCTAGAAAATGGACCTTTTAAGAAGAAGGTTCGGGTGTTTTTTTTATGGTGGTGGACTGTCCAACAAGCTACAATCCTATTTTTGAAAGATCATGACTATCAAGGATGTATGTAGTTGTGTCAACAATCCATTAGTGCTTTAAGTATAACGTTTGGTGGTCGTCCAAAATGATCAAAAAATTGTTAGAGAGTGTTATGCCACTGTTCTTCAGATTCGAGGATCTGGAAGTGGTGATAAAATGAATGAATAGGCAGTCAAGGGGGTTCACCTTGGACCTTGAGGAGGGAGTTGACGATCCGAGGGAAACCCCAGGATCTTTGACAATAAGTGAAGAAATAAAGAAATATATTTTCCTGATGGAAGAGTACTTCCAATATGAACCTTATTGACTCAAATTTTACGTCAGCAACTATTACAGTCTTTGTCTCACAATATGGATGTTTTCACTTGGAAAACAGAAGATGTAATAGGAGTTCCAATTAAAGTAATTTTCCATAACCCAACAATTAATCCCAATCTGAAACCCGTTATACAAAAAAGGCGTACATTTTCTTTTGAGAAAACAGAAGAAATTGTTTCCGAAGTGGATTGTTTATCGGAGGTCAGACATATAAGGGAGTCATAATATCATTTATGGACGGCAAACCCAATAATGTTCAAGAAGAAGAATAGGAAGTGAAGAATGTGCATCGGTTTTACAAATTTGAATCGAGCCTGTCCTAAAGACCCGTTTCCCGTTCCTAGAATAGACCAGTTGATTGGTTCCACTGTGAGAAATACAATATTGACTTTTATGGATGCTTTTGCAGGATATAATTAAATTTAGATGATCCAAATGATCAAGAGAGTACCACCTTCATCATAGACCGATGCTTGCGCTGTTACAGGGTTATGCCTTTTGGATTAAAGAATAATGGTGCTACATATCAGAGATTAATATATAAGGCATTTGTTTCTCAGATCAGAAACGATGCTTCAATCTATTAAATTTGGTTTTCACGCATCAAATAATGAAACTGAATACGAATCTGCGTTAGCTGGTTTGAGGCATGCAAAAATATGTGGTGCAACTTCAGTACTACTAGAAATAGATTCTCAATTTGTAGCAAATCAAGTTTCTCGAGTTTCTGAAACTAAAAAAGATCACTTAATTTTTGTATATTCGAGAGCTTCAAAATCTGAATCTTCTGTTTGATCATGTTATTGTAGAACATATAATCTGAGGAAATAATACAGTTACTGATTCTTTGGCAACTGTTGCATACAAAGAAGAATATCCTTGGATTTTATTATAGGAGAGTCCATCGATTTTAACCCAGCATATTGAGGAGGATTTTGTCACTCGAGACACAATCCGAAGAGATTGACCATTTTAATTTTTTTTATTAGAGGAGCACTGTCTGAGGATGCGAAATTGGCTAAGAAATTGCGAGGCAAACCATTTGTCTATATGGTGTTAGATGGGATTTTATATAAAAAAGAATTGAGTAGGCCATTATTTCTATGCTTAAGAAAATATGAGTCACAATTTTTTTTGTCAGAATTACATGATGAAGAAGGTTTATGGCATTGCGGGTTCAAAGCATTAACGCGTCGATTTTTTATTGGCATGATTTTATTGGCCTTCAATTATGAACGATGCCAAGAATTTAGTTCGAAGCTGTGATACTTGCCAATGGTTTACCAACTCTAACCATAAACCAGCAGTTCCATTTATGTCTATTACCGAGGCCGTCCCATTTGATAGATGGGGAATAGATTTGGTGGGACATTTTCCTATGGCTTCTGGGAGACGCCAAATGATAATTATTGCAGTGGATTATTTTACGAAGTGGACAGAAGTTGAACCTTGTCTGGAACAAAATCCAAGGATGTGATTAAGTTCATTATCGATAGTATTTTTGTTTTGTTTTGGAGTACCTCGAAAAATAACTACAGACAACGGTCCTCAATTTAATAAAAAGAAATGGCTTCCTGTTGTTCTTCGAAGTGGATAAAGAAGTGATTTTCTACACCATTTCATCCCCAAGCAAATGGTCAGGTAGAGGTGACAAACAAATCCATTTTAGAAGGTTTGAAAATAAATTTATCAGGGGCTACAAGAAAATGGCCTAATTATTTTCAAGAGGTGTTATGAGCTTATCGAATAACCCCTAGGGAAGCTACTAAAGAAACTAATTTCGCCTTAACATATGGGATGGATGCTGTTAGTCATGTATAATCCATATTGCCTTATTTTAGAGTAACACAATATTCTGAAGACGTGAACGATGAGGCAAAAAGAGCAGGTTTGGATTTGATTGAAGATAAAAGATTTCGAGCTCACCTGAACATGATTCATTATCAAACTCTTATGAGGAGTAGGTATAATTCCAGGATTAAAAGGAGGGACTTCAAGGTGGGTGATAAAATTTTAAGAAAGGTATTCCTCCATACGAAGGAAAATTTCCTTCATAAGATAACCGCAAATTGGCAATGTCCTTATATGGTTGTTGAAAAGATAAAGCCAGGTTCTTATCGCCTTTGTGAAGATCAGGTAAGGATGCTTCAACATCCCTGGAATATACAACATATAAAATTGTATTTAAAGTAATTGTGTTGTAGTTTGAAATTGTTTTCTTTGATTAATTAGCACTCTCTTTCCTACCCTATTGACCCAGGGAGGTTTTAATGATGTGCTATGTACATATTCGAAGTTATCAATAAAAATACATTTTTGGCCAATGGTTGTTTATAAATACTTGTTTAAACTATTTTGGTAAATAGTCAAAGACTGATTATCTTTGAGGTTGACCAAGAGTAGAATATTCCAAAGTGATAAATACACTTTTCGAAGAAACAACCATATTCGAAGTGCTATATTTTCTAAACGCATTGTGATCTTTCGAAGTGCTATGTTCTCTAAACACACTGTAATATTCTGAAGACGTGAACGATGAGGCAAAAAGAGCAGGTTTGGATTTGATTGAAGATAAAAGATTTCGAGCTCACCTGAACATGATTCATTATCAAACTCTTATGAGGAGTAGGTATAATTCCAGGATTAAAAGGAGGGACTTCAAGGTGGGTGATAAAATTTTAAGAAAGGTATTCCTCCATACGAAGGAAAATTTCCTTCATAAGATAACCGCAAATTGGCAATGTCCTTATATGGTTGTTGAAAAGATAAAGCCAGGTTCTTATCGCCTTTATGAAGATCAGGTAAGGATGCTTCAACATCCCTGGAATATACAACATATAAAATTGTATTTAAAGTAATTGTGTTGTAGTTTGAAATTGTTTTCTTTGATTAATTAGCACTCTCTTTCCTACCCTATTGACCCAGGGAGGTTTTAATGATGTGCTATGTACATATTCGAAGTTATCAATAAAAATACATTTTTGGCCAATGGTTGTTTATAAATACTTGTTTAAACTATTTTGGTAAATAGTCAAAGACTGATTATCTTTGAGGTTGACCAAGAGTAGAATATTCCAAAGTGATAAATACACTTTTCGAAGAAACAACCATATTCGAAGTGCTATATTTTCTAAACGCATTGTGATCTTTCGAAGTGCTATGTTCTCTAAACACACTGTAATATTTCGAAATGCTACGTTCTCTAAACACACTATAATATTTTGAGGTGCTACGTTCTTCAAACATATTGTTATATTCGAGATGTTATGCACAATGTTATTCTAGATACCACATTGTATTTCTACTTCGAATAAGTAATATAAGTAATATTTCGAGGCAAACATGACTCATGATAATAAAAAATAAACAAAGTCTTCCTGCATTTAATTTAATTCGATGAGGACAAAGTCATTAGAGATAGAAAAGTTACTCGTCTTCAGAGCTTTCTTCAAAAGTTTCCCTTTGCTCAGAAACACTTTCATCTGATTCTGCTTCTTTGGATAAAAAGCGAGGAACAGGGTCAAAGACTTCCTTAGGGTGATTTCTGATGGGAATTTGCTCCCAAAAGCTGCAGAGGTTAGGTTTAGGAAATGAAGCATGAATTTCATGAAGAATGTTAATGGATCTTTTCTCTTTGGCATTTGCAGTAGCTGATATCATGTCTTTTTGAGCATTCATTCTCATCAGCGCTAACATCAAGTTTCTTTTCTTCTGCTTTGAGAGCGGTCATATCCTCTACCAATTTCTTCCTCTCTTCCCCAATCTGCTTAAGTAAAAGTTGAAGATTGTCAAATTTATGCTTCTCTGTTGCTAAACCCTAAGATTGCTTGGACTTGAGTTGATCTATTTCATTTTGATGAGAAGTGTTGAGATCATCTTTTTCTTTTCGATACACCTCTCTGAGGTGATTCTTGAGATAGATGAGTCCTTTGAGAAATTCAAATTTGGCCATTTAAAATCCATGCAACTGCTTTTCCGCGAGGCCACCAAAGATGTTTCTAATGCTTTTTTCAGTGACAACAACTTTCTTTTGGGGAACCATATATTTTGCCATGTGTTTTAACTGACTTTGAGAGAATTCAATTTCTTGAGTTAAGTTTTGTGATGCAGCGTCAAGATCAGCAAAAGGTTGAAGAGCAACTACAACTTCTTTGCATGGATCCTCAAGAAGGATGGCCATTGGACAAGGACGATGTAAGAGAGCGAGAGAGGTTGTAGGATAATAAACTTCAGGAGGAGTCGTGTAGCTGTGTCTTTCTTTTTTTATGGGGCAGATGTTTTATTCCATTTTGAAGAAGGCTCACCTCCCACTCATTCTTCTACTCATTCTTCAATTGTGAGGAGATTACTTTCACTTGTATTTCTCTTTGAAGTCTTAGGCATCAGATCTTCTGAAGGGCTAGCACCAGATGTGCTAGCTGCCTTTTTTATTCTTTTTTGGCTTCTTCTTTTGGGGGAGGTGGCTATCCAACCTATTTCGAACAGGTAGAAATACTTTGCAGTCAAGACGCACTAACTTTCTGACAATATGTAAGGGGTTGGGAAGCTCCATTAAATTTTTGGGGAAAGGAGCTCCCAACTTGATTCTCCGCAGATGGCTGTTGAAAACGTTGATAGGTTGGAAGGCTGTGTGAGATACATTATTCCATTCTTTTTCAGCCCAGTCTGCAAGTTTTATGAAAGTCTCCTTGCCATCTTTTTGATGAAGCTTGTAGCGCCTCGAAATTTCTACACTTAACACAGAAGTTGATAAGAAATAAGGAGAAAACTCATTTGAAATTACAATTCAAGGAAATAAAAAAACTTACGATTACTCCTCCATACGAGGTTTAATTTAAATGGGTTGGCTTCGAGACAAAAACTTACGATTACTCCTCCAAGCTCCTGAGACGAAGATAAATTTTTGTTTCCAAAATTTGTATGCCTCCAGCAAGTCATCGATGATCTTCAAATCATCATCCAATATTAGATAACAAAATGGAAGTACTAGTCCATTTGACAATTTGGTCAAGAAAATGAAGTCCTGGTTGCAAAGGGGAATTTGGGACAGTCGAGAAGCCATGGTCACATAAAGCAAAGTGAACCATTGATTTGGTGCCACCTAGGTTGGACACATATCCAGAATTTGAAGTACTCAGCTATCATAAGGTCCAGTAGAAATCGAAGACCCTAGTTGATGATCTCTGGGTAGACCACAAGTTCACCCTTTTTGCAATCCAAAAGTGTTTCCCCTTCTTTGGGAAGACGAAGTACAATGTTGTCTCCTATTCCCTATTGCCTTTTCAGATCAAATTATTGGCTCTCTTAGTAGTATGTATAAGGAACATTTTTTAAAACCAAGATATAGTGTGCTTCGAGAGGATTTGAATTTTCACCAACTGATGCATGAAGCTCGTCGGATATTGTGACAAGAATCTAGCTTCTCTGTATTCGTCTGCTCTTTCGCTTATACAGAAGTATTCGTATGATCCGAAGACTATGTTGTGTGATTTTGGAGAGATGGTTTTTTTGGGAATTCTGGCCTTATTTTTTCTAGTTTTCGGATGATTTCTTATAAACCAATTGAAGATTGAACGAAAAATTTGAATTTTCCAATGAAGGTAGCCAACAGATTGAAGAAGACGATAAATGTAGCCAAAGATTTTTTAGTTTTTACAGTTTCTCTCTCAAAACATTATGTTTGTGAATCAAACAACGGTTTGCAGAAGTATTTATAGAAAGAGAAAAGAAATATCGAGAAGTTGAAGAGGTGGAAAGTGATTGGATGGAATTTGAAACGGTTACTTAGATAAGGGATTAACATATGTCATGCTATAACTCTAGTGGCAGACCTAGTGTCTAGGGCATCATCATTTACATAGAGATAGACTTGTCATAAAGAGTGTCATCATTTATTCAGCCTTAGCGTCAAATCGTGAAATTGGTATAAGGAAACGGTTTTGTAGTAAATAATTCTACGCATTAAACTTGAAATATGACAACCACACATTCGAAACAATTCGAATTCTGGATAAAGATAAGTTCAAAGCAGTTCGAATTGTAGATAAAGACAAGTTTGAAGCAATTTGAATTATGGATAAAGGGAATTTTCTTCACTTCAAGTGGTTTTCGAGGCTATTTAGTTCTCATTCATTTACTTTCATAAGAACTAAGGGGGCTTCTGATAAAAAAAAGAACTTCGAGGACTGTAATGTAAAGTTATAAAACTTCTTATGACAGATTGTATAATCAGAGGAGATAATTAAAACTTTATGTTTTAGTCAAGGACTAAGGTATAATTAAACCCTTTTCGCAACTGTTTTCAGTTTAAGCTAAGTCTATGCGTCTCTATATAAAGACTATGGCTGATCTAATAAATCTCTATGACTTTTGTGATAAATTAGTCCTTTTATTTGACTTTCTCTATCTAGAATCTAATTCTCTTTCTACATTCTTTACCTCTCTCCATTTTACTTAGTGAATCCAGATATTAACTCACCGCAACTGATATTGTAATCTATTTCGAATGTGTGAGGGAGAGTGAGAGGGAGAGAGAGAGAGGGAGAGTGAGAGGGAGAGATGGAGAGAGAGAGGGAGAGAGAGAGAGAGAGGGAGAGAGAGAGAGAGAGAGAGGGAGAGAGGGAGAGAGATAGAGAGAGAGATGGAGAGAGAGATGGAGAGAGAGAGAGAGAGAGAGAGATGGAGAGAGAGAGAGAGAGAGAGATGGAGAGAGAGAGAGAGAGAGAGAGAGAGAGAGAGAGAGAGAGAGAGAGAGAGAGAGAGAGAGAGAGAGAGA